>QLOD02000017.1:20882296-20908979 GCA_003260245.2 Sideroxylon spinosum | reverse complement strand
ATATGGGCATCGGAAAAGGATTTGTAGAGATTATCAGACTTTCTTAAAAAATAAATATTTAGAAGGTATGTCTGATATGCTTATTATAGAAAAGAATATTTCGATTAATTCTATTTCCACTTGGGTTTTAGAATTTGGGCACAAGTTCACATATTTGCGTATCGATGCAAATCTAAAAGGAAGTAGAAGCTGAGTAGAGGAAAAATCACTCTTTGAATGGTAAATGGAACAACTGTTGCTGCATTAGCCGTGGGAATTTATCATCTATCATTATCATTCGAAAGCGTTTTAGAATTAAAAGATTATTTATTTATTATAGAAATCATTAGAAACATTATTTCTATTTCTAATCTAGTTAAAGATGGTTATAATATTGTCTTTGAGAAACACATATGCTATTTTTCATTAAATAGTAATTTAATTAGACCTAACATACTTATGAGTGGTCTTTATTTACTAAACTTGGATGGTTGCATGAACTATATTGAGCATGATAAGAATGTCAATAGATCCAAGAGAACAAAGAATGAAATTAATCGAAATTACATTTGACAACTTAGATTGAATCATGTAAATGAGAATCGGATTAATAGAATGGTTAAGGATAGACTTTTAAGTTCTATTGACCATTGGACTCTACCTACTTGTGAATCACATTATAGTGTTGTCTGCATATAGACGCGATTGTAAACTTCGTGCATATATGATGCATTAAACGTAAAGTATAATTGATTGTAGGTGTTTATGTGTCTCTTAACGTATCATCTCCTCACACGTGCTTACTCCTCAATACAGGTCAAGAATATAAAGTGGAAAGCGCAAGCACACTCAACCCAACAAAAGTATTGACTTGAATGACTTGTATTATTAGTTAGGTTAATGAGTGGATCTAATGCAAAGGTTCAAAAGCCTTTTGGCATTACTTGCTAGCTGTATAGTAATCAAGAAAAAACCAACTTTTATGCTTGTCAAATCCTTACTTGAAGTACCGATTAAAAAAAAAAAAAAAAAAAAAAAAAAAATCATTACTTGAAGTATTAAAAAAAAAAAAAAAAGAGAGAGAGAGAATAAAATAAAATAAACGAGAGAACCATTGCGCCAGGTTACAAATTTTGGTTATACATTTCTAATTTACTAATAATCCCTATATGAGGCACTGGATTGGTTTTCTGCGTAATGCACAATATTGTAAATATATGTATATTATGTTGGAATCAGCATTTGGACACATTTGAGGTCAGGTGCCAGAACATCATTGATTTGGGCCTTGAAACCGGTGTGAGGAGGAAACTGTATGTCTCTTTGATGAACACCCAACCCAGCCACAATCAGAGACATATACCGGGTGAGGAAAATGTGTCATGCTTAGTCACTGTCGTCGTGGGAGTGAGTTTTCTTTTATGCATTAATTAATTAATATATATATACACACTCATACATATATCGGGACAAATGGTTTTGTAGGGATGAGAGAATTTTAAATAACAATGAGATCCATAGTTTTGCAGTATATAAGATTTTATTTGGTTTGTTTTTTTGTGTTTTGTTTCCTGTTTTCTATTTTAGTCGTATTTTCATCTTGCACATCTAAAAATAAGAAAAATAATTTAAACGAATTTGATTACATATGTTTTTCAAAATTCATTTAAAAAAAAAGAGTGTACATATGAAATGAAAAACAATAAAAAATTATTTTGAGCGTTTTCAATTTAAAACAACTGAAATCTCAAAATAAGAAAAAATAGAGCATTTTTTGTTTTTTTTTTTGTGTTTTAAAATTCTTAAAGCAAACGCATAAAGCAGAAAATAAAGAAATAAAAACAAACCAAATATCACTTAATTGTTTTGAACTAACATGAATATGGTTATAAAGATATATGCCCAACGTTGTGGAACATATTCAAATCGAGGAAATCAACTTCTTTAATTAGGAATAGGAAGATGAAACTATTTTCTTACCAATTATTTCAAAAAAGTTCACAAGCCAATTAATAGTGGGCATGGATTATGTAAAGATTTTTGATTAGTGACTAAATTTTTTGTTTTGCTTTTTTGTATTTTTTTTTTCAATTAAATTGAGGTCTAGAAAAATTATAATTGATATCAAAAATTATGCCCTTGCCTTTATCCCAAATTTCAAACACCCTTGTTTCATAGGCATCTTTACCTTCATCTCATCACAAATCGAATCGTGAACACCCCAAACCTAACCCATCATTGTTCATAATTCACCCAAAAGCACCACAAACCCTCAACCAGGCTAAAATTGTGAACCACCACCTCAAAATCCCAAAAATCCTCATACAACCAATGCCATTTCATTCTTTCAATCAAATAAAAAAATCCTCAAAATTTCACACGAAAGGAACAAAAACAAAATTAGACTGATTGAGGGAGAGCAAGGATACCTATCAAGGAGGGAGAGAGATAGATATACAAATAGGATGAGATTTTTCATTGTCAATGATTGAACGTCATCAGCCTTATCGATGAGTGCGAACATGAGAGAGACTGATAGAGAGATTGAGAGTGAGTATGAAGGAGAGAGACTACAAAGAGAAAGTGCGAGAGATCATGAGAGTACGATAAATTACTGGAGAGAATTAATAAAAATCACTAGAGAAGGTGTGGCATATAAAGAGTGTCGATCATGGCAGGGCCAGTGCAAGTGGGAGCGCTGCACTTGCTGGCCTAATTTTGTATGAAGTTCAATTTTTGTGACTAATAAATTATAATTATTTTGCACAATATATGTTTTAGAGATAGAAAATACAATTTGTCACAATAAAAAAAATTAGTCAATTTCTTTCTTAGATTTTAATGACGATAAAATATCATTTTCACTAAATATTAATATTTCAATGAGAATTTGTGTTACTTGTCACTAAAAAAATCTTAAAATGCATTTTTAGTGACAATAAAAAAATCTTGTCGCTAAATAAGATATATTAGGATAATATTTATTCATTGTAGTCCACTTTCTTGTAGTGTTAGTAAATAAGAAAGGGTAAATTATACCTTGATCTCTTGAACACTTGAGTAATTATACTTAGATCCTCTCAAAATTCAAAATTTACAGACAGATCTCTTATTTTAAAAAGTTACTAAAACCTTAACCCTTTTGTTAAGCTTCCATTAGGATTGCAGTTAAAATGATAATATCAACCGAAAAGTGGCTTTGGAATTTCATTTTTACTCTTTTCTATGTGTTAGGTTTAGTGTTTTGAGGGGTGGCAGCTAAAGAAATCTCAAAGGTTCACGACAAGAGGAGAGGGCTTTCTAGGCCGCCTAAAGCAGTCGAAAAACCCTATTTTAGCAATCGATTGTACTTTTCTCGACCATCCAACGATCATTCAATGACGGTCAGATATGCATGGGTCGAGAAAGAGTTTACACGATCGCTTTAAGGTGGTCATTTAAGTCTGTCAACCACCTTAAGCGGTTGATGTATGGTTCGTGGAGTGCCTTTTTCTCGACCGCTAATAGGCAGTCGACATCTAACACTCGACCACCTAAAGCGGTCGACGTATAGCTGTTGGAGTATGTATTTGTCGACTACTAAGAGGCGGTTGACATGTCTTTTTCTCGACCACTAAGAGGCGATTGATATTTGCTTTTCTTGACCACTTATAACGGTTGACAGAAAATGGTCGGATAAAGATTTTGTCGACTACTTGTATGCATTTGACAAAAGATATATATTCTTTTATAAAAATATATTTATTTCATCTTAAACTACAAAACAACCAATACATTTACATTACAAAACCTGTCCATTGACTAAACTTGTACATGTACTATGACAAAATTAAAATTATCCAACAAAACTATAATTTTTCATAAAATATATAACAAAATAAACATGACGTCATCTATAATTTTACAAAAACTTTGAAAATAAAACAATGTCTTCTTACCATGTGTCAACCTTAAAACAGTTAGAGAACCCATCAAATCTGAAATTAACAAACAATTAATCAAGAAATGACTATAATGAATGAAACTAAAATTTAAAATCATAAACAAACTTAAATTGTAAATATTTAAATTTCATCAAATTAAAAATATAAACTTCCCAAGGCCATCCGTGACTCGGATTCAAGTCTTGTTCATTCCTGCAGTTTCTAAATGGTATAGACTCACTACACATTGGTTTGCAACAGACCTTGTTTGGTTGGTCTAAGCAGTGAAATCCTAAGTACGTGTATTCTAAACCTTATGTGTAAACTCAAAACTACCTGGAGCCTTTTATCGTCACTTGTAACTCAGATTCAAGCCCCGTTCATTCTCATAGTTTATAAATGGTGTAGGCTCACTACCCTTGAAGTTTAGTTTTGCAACAACCCTATTTGCTCGGTTTGAGCAGTGAAATCCTAAGTTAAAATTATTTCTAAGCCTTATGTGTAAAGTCAAAACTATCTGCAGTCTTTTATCATTATCCGTAACTCGGATTCAAGCCCTGTTTATTCCTATAGTTTTTAAACGGTGTAGACTCACTACACATGAAGATCAGTTTGCAATAGACCTTATCTGGTTGGTCTGAGTAGTGAAATCCTAAGTACGGGTATTCTAAGCCTTATGTGTCAAATCCAACTTTCACGGGGCCATACATGGCCATCCATGACTCGGATTCAATCCCAATTTATTCTTACAATTTCTAAATGATGTAGACTCACTACACATGATGTTTGGTTTGCAACAGACTCCGTTTGGTAAGTCTGAGCAGTGAAACCTTAAGTTAAATTTTTTTCTAAGCCTTATGTGTAAACTCAAAACTACCTGTAGCCTTTTATCATCATCCATAACTCATTCTAAATGGCGTAGACTCACTACACATGAAGTTTGATTCACAACAGACCCCGTCTGGTCGATTTGAGCAGTGAAATCCTAAGTACTAGTGTTCTAAGCCTTATGTGTCAACTCTAACTTTCGTGGGCCCTTTCATGGTTATTCCTGACTTGGATTCAAGCCCTGCTCATTCTCGCAGTTTCTAAATGGTTGAGACTCACTACATGTGAAGTTTGGTTTGCAACAGACCCAGTCTACTTGGTTTGAGCAATGAAATCCTAAGTTAAAATTATTTCTAAGCCTTATGTGTAAACTCAAAACAACCCACAACCTTTTGTTATCATCTGTAACTCAGATTCAAGCCCCGTTTGTTCCTATAGTTTCTAAATAGTGCAGACTCACTACACATGAAGTTTGGTTTATAACAGACCCCATTTAGTCGGTCTGAGTAGTGAAATCCTAAGTACGGGTGTTCTAAGCCTTATGTGTAAACTCCAACCTTTGCGGTGCCAGTCATGGCCATCCGTGACTCCGATTCAAGTCCCGTTCATTCTCGAAGTTTTTGAATAGTGTATACTCACTACACATGAAGTTTAGTTTTCAACAGACCCCGTCTGCTTAGTTTGAGCTGTGAAATCCTAAATTAAAATTATTTCTAAGCCTTATGTGTAAACTCAAAACTACTCGGAGCCTTTTTATCGTCATGAGTAACTTGGATTCAAGCCCTGTTCATTCCTATAGTTTGTAAATGGTGTAGACTCACTACAAGTGAATTTGGTTCGTAATAGACCCGTCTGGTCAGTCTCAACAGTGAAATCCTAAGTATTGGTGTTCTAAGCCTTATGTGTCAACTTCAACCTTCGTGGGGCCATTCACGACCATCCGTGACTCGAATTCAAGCCCCATTCATTCTTCCAGTTTCTAAATGGTTTAGACTTAGTACACATGAAGTTTGGTTTGCAATAGACCATGGTAATATAGTTTGAGTAGTGAAAGTCTAAGTACGGGTGTTCTAAGCTTTACGTGTCAACTCTATACCATAAACTATATTCAATAATAAAAATTAATAGTTGATAAATATCATTACACCCCATAATGATTGTATCTATGTCCTAGAGGTAGGGCTAGTATCATCGTCTCCATCCTACAATTAATCATTTATAATTTTAGTTATCCATAATTGCATGGAGAATACATCATGCGCAAACGTTTAACCCACAAAACACATATTATCGTACCTGTGTTCGGTGTCAAGTAATCTCCGCTCGTAACTAATCCCGTAAATTAGCAAAGTGCTCCTCCATCTTAGAATGTACCTCCTCGATCACCTTTAATCGAACCTTAGCACAGATCTTAGACTGGACCTGAGCACGAATAGCAGCATGGATCTCAGCTTGGATCTCATCCCAGAGCTCAACTCAAAGCTCGTCTTGAATCTCAGCACGTAAATGCTTGCGTAAGTTCGATCATAATGTGTCCAAGTGCTCATCTAGGAGCTGCTCGATCTCTACCTCCATTCATCTCTATGACGCAGCACTAGACGCTTCTTTGGCCGTCTCCCATATCATAGACCGGGGTATACCGAAGCTTACGCCGTACGTGTAGCCATGCCCATCCCGATCAACGACCTCCCTATACAGCTTCTGTTGGACCTCAAAGAAGTCATGCTCTGCCTCTGGTAGCTCTACTATACGTGCCTGAATCTGCTCGATGATGGCCCGAACCTCGGGGTGTACGGGTTACGTATTCTTTCAAATTCGGTAACTGAATCAGTGGGAATCCCCTGTGCTCGTATCTGCATAACATGTAAATGGTCATTAACTAACAAATCAAATTATTTAACTTACTAATATGGGATAAACAAATATAAGTTATAGTTAATTACTACACAATTGTATACCACACAGAGTATATTTTAGATGTGCTATCCCCTAATTGTATGAAACGTGCCAAGGTTGGCCTGATTCGTTGAGTTCGTTGCCGCTTCAGCCTACATTAAAACTAGTGGAAATAATTAAAAAAATTTATTATCGTAATAAACATGAAGGGATTAAATTATAAACTTCTATTAAATTAAACATGGGCTAAGTCGTCGACCAATACGCTACGAGGTCCGGCCACTGCTCCGGCACCACTCAAGGAGGACATCGCTAGAGGATATCCGTGGACCCTGCAAAAGGTGTGAAATATTTCCTCTTCACAATGCACTTTTGGTTGTGAAATATTTCCTCTTCACAATGCACTTTTGGTCCTTCTAGATCTTTCACTATTTGGCCATACAAATAGGCCGAAACTCTAAAGGACAGTCAACCACATTATCTTAATCACACAATAAACGTAATATATTAGTAATAATACTACGTAAGGATAATTTTCAATGGAAATATGTTAACGTTTCATAACATAACCTCCTGTCATATGCAGTCTAGTGTCTCGACAGGCATAGCTACCAAATCCATGGTGGACAATGGCATGAAGCGACTATCACGAACCATCACGCTCAGTTGCCTAATCAGCCGGCCATTGGACATCTCTACATGGTAATGGTAGCTACTGAACTCAACCTGGAGAGGTTGGCCACTACCCCAATCTTGTAGAGCAGTAGTGGGCCCCCTGGTAGCATGAGAGGCTACTGTGGTAGTCAATGACCCTGTTAAGTCTCAACTCGAGTTGCCATATTTGAACTAATTGTATAACTAGCCAATATGAAGTACCATCTATATAAAAGAAACATATACTTGATGAAGCCGAAGTACCAAGGCACTGCGTAGGTGGTTGAGTAGCCTCTGGGGTAGATGTGATAGATGTGGTGGGTGGTTGAGTAGCCTGCAGGGTAGATGTGGAGGCTATAGGAGGAGGCCGTCCCATCGAGACGACGATGCATCCTGACACCCTTGGCTGAGGATGTGTATAGGGCCCCGAGTAGAACTGGATGGCTTGATAGGGGACCTAGAAAAAGTAGTGTCAATGGTGGGCGACCCAATAAGTGAGTGAGAAGAATGTAATGGAGACATAAAAGGATGGCACCAATGGTGCAGGGACCGGTGCTTGTGGGGTCTATGGATGAGGAAAGGAAGTATATACAGTGGTGGGTTTAGTAGTATCGAGTGCCTGGGTGGGATCAGAATCGAACTGCAACTGTGCGTCCTCGAGAGGTTGAGTGACAACAATATTTCTGTCGTGATCCCCACCAACTGCATCATCATAAACCGCAACATGTGCCCGACCACCACGGAGTGCCTCATCTATGGTAAGTGGACGACCTCGCTTCCTACCTCGAGCCATCTACCAAATCTATAAAGTGTTAACATTTCAACATTGGCCAAAAAGTATTAATTAACAGTGTTCATCCTATATATAAATCACATATATAGACCCAACACCTTAGGAGTAAAAGAAATAAATAATTAATACCTGATAATGTCATGGACCTAAAATGTTGATTGTATCTCTTTTAACCGTCTCTCTAACCCAAATTGCATCCTGTTCACAAGCCGGGACGACACTCCTTTAGGTCTTGTCGTGCATACCCCTCCACCTCTGGATCATCACAGTCAACTTCGAAAACCCCCCTTCGTGATATTTTAATGCAACGTGCCAGCTCAGATCGATGGGATCCCCCACGAAGTAAACTTGTTCAGCTAGGGATGTTAAAATGTATGGTTCATTGCTGATCCTATCGTCTTTATTCATTAGGTTATTAAAGTTGACCAACATGAATTTATAATCAACATTTTTCACACCATCCCTAAGACCTACCCAATCACACTTAAACAACACAGTTTTGAATTTTTTGGTGTATCTAATTTCAATTACATCTACAAGCAATCCGTAACAAAACATAATGCCAACCTGGGGAATACTGTCTTTCTGGCTTGAAAAACTTAAGGTATCGACTTTGAGCGCTACCCCATAGTTTTGTGTTGCTCATCTATCATCCAACTCCTTTGTACGAAATCAAAACCCATTAATTTCATAAGCTTTGTAACAACGTGCCGCTGTAAACGGACTGTTTGATAGAGCATTGATTTCTACAGGAAAAGAGCATTAGTTTCTACAGGGAATGTTTCACCAGGCATTCGTATATTATGCACTTGATTAGAAGTATATTTACTGTTAGAATATAAATAACTAGGATAAGCATATAAACCTAAAATTAGTCGAAAGATGACGTAGCCCTTACATGCGCTTTAAACCAGACATGAAATGAGTCGAAATGTTTAGTATATACCACATGATCGGCCGCGCGAGGTATATACCACATGATCGGCCGCGCGAGGTAACTGTTGTCTTACTTCAGTCAAGTGTTTCCTATAAAAACAGTACTGTGATCAACTTTTCAATCAAGCTTAAATACTAGTAAACGTGAAAAAATACAATTGAGATATGTTTAGTTCGAAAATCTTACTAGATGAATGGTCAAACCAATGTTGTGTTAAACAATACATATCGATGAGCTTAAAAAGAATTGTTGATGAGATTAAAGAATGTTCCCTCTCCAAAACGGCCGACGTGAATTTGTTGGGGATGAGTCAGTTTCGTTTCAACGTGCCAGAAATTGGTACATTCTTCTATCAAATAACCTCTAGCCATTGAAGCCTCTGGATGAGCCTTGTTGTGAACTTACTTTTTTAAGGTCTTGAGATACCTTTCAATCGGGTACATCCATCGAAATTGAACTGGCCTGCACAACATAGCTTCGTCAGCTAAATGTACTACGAGCTGCACCATTACATAAAAAAAAAGCAAGTGAAAATATTGTCTCAAGATGAGAAAATACCAGGGCAATTCAATCCTTGAGATTCTGTATGTCAGTTAGGCGGTAAACTTTCGAACACAATAGCCTAAAGAAGTTATTGAGCTCAATCAATGGTTAAACAACCTTCTTCGGCAAGCAATGATGAATGGCAATAGGTATCAATTTTTGCATAAGGATATGATCGTCATGGCTTTTTAAGCCAGACAGAGTTCTCTCTTATATATGTAGCTATCTTGAAATATTGGAACAATACCCATCGGGCGCTCTAACACTTTGGACGATGCTCAGGAACAACTCCTTCTCATCACGGCTCATTGTGAATTATGCTAGGGCTAGATATGCCCAATTTTCTCCTCTCAACTACAAATGTAACGGTTGCCGCAATCCCATATCCTCCAAATCATGCCTAGCATTGGCAGTATCTTTCGATTTGAGTTTTTCAGCCAATATCATCCATAGTAGATTGTCACACACATTCTTTTCAATGTGCATGACATCTAAGTTATGCATTACCAAGTTATCCTTCCAATAGGGTAGCTCAAAAATTATGTTTTTTTTATTTTATTTCCAAATATGGGTGTGAGGCTCAGTTGATTTGGGCAACCACTTTCTCAAGTCGATTGGCTTAAAGGTAGTTACTATACCCTTCGTCTCAAGCTGGCTCAATAATTCATGGCCAATTAATCTCTTCGGGACCAAACCAAACTCACGGTTCCCATCAAAGGCAGTTCTGCTCCTCTTGAACCTATGTATGCTGGGCAGGAATCGTCTGTGACCCATGTAACCAAACTTTTTGCCATGACGTAACCATCGTGACTACGTGCTCTTATTGTAGGGAGGACAAGCAAACTTTCCTTTTGTACTCCAGCCAAAATAAGTTAGCATATACTGGAACGTCATTAATCGTCCACAACAAGCCTATATGAAGGTTGAACATTTCATTGGATGTAGCATCACACGTCATCACACATGTAGTCCATAATTCCTATAACTCTTCTATCAACGATTGCAGGTACACATCCATTTTGTCTCCTGGCCCTTTTGACCCATCAATAAGGGTTGACAAAATTAGGTACAGTTACTTGATACACAGCCACAGTGGAGGGTTATAAGGAACAAGGACAACCGGCCATGTACTATGTGCTATATTCATCACTCCAAAAGGATTTACCACATCCGCAGCCAAACCAAGCCAGATGTTCTGACTATTCAAGACAAAGTCCAAATGTTGCTGATCAAAAATTTTCCATGCTGGGGAGTCAGACGGATGCGTCATTTTTCATTACCATGACTATTCTTCTAAATGGCATCTTATTAATTTCGCTTTCTTTGATGATATAAACAACTTCTTCAATCTTGGCTTCAGAGGAAATTACAGACTTGCTTCGCAAAGACTGGTTTCGCATCCTTTATCTGGTAGCCGTTGGTATTCTGGACTACAATGCCTAGCTTCCATCTAGAACTATCGCATACAAGGCATTTTGTCAAGACTATCATGCTTATTCTGGAACAACATACAACTATTTGGGCACGCATCCTATGTCATAAGTGAAGCCCAAATCTTCTGTCAACTTACAGGCTTGATAGTAGGACTCATAGACATTTGAACCATCCAGCAGGACCTTTTGCAATAACTCTAGTAACATATCGAATGAGCTATTGGTCCATTGGTTCAAAATTTTCACGAGCAATAGCTCAACTATGAAAAACAGTTACTATAATTCTAGCATCTGGGATACAACTCGGTGTTGGCATCATCTAAAATTTTAAAAAACCTCAATGCATCTTCATTGGCACTTGACCTAGAATTACCCATTTCATCCGTCGTAGTACTTGGTTCAGGGGTGGGCATTCTAGCCATGATATCCTGCATCATTTCTATCATCTCATCACAAGGCACCACATTATCATATAGATTTACTCTTTCCTCAACGTGCTGCAATGAAATATAAGCCTCTCCGTGCTTTATCCAATTCTTGTAAGTCTTTAAGAACCCATGCCTCAATAAATGGTCTTTCACCACATACCGGGTGAAATGATATCGATTGATACACTTTCTACATGGGCAATTGATTGATTACGGAGTCGTCAATTGGTAGGTGTACGCAATGAAATCGTCAATCCCTTGGACATATCTAGAGGACAACCTATCCGGTAAGTCAATCTAGCTCTTATACATCACTTCAAGCATAATGTTTTCGATCATACTAAATCGGTGGAGGAAATATGTTTTAGTAACTTACAAGTCTCAGCCTACATGTATGTTTGTTTGGCGGAAAAAAAAAACTAAATGCTTCTCACTACAAGGTAGTTGGTTCTATCCCATTCGAGAATGCACGATCCAACTCTTACTCAACGCGTCATTTGATCGTTCTATTGTCGGACGAAATTTCGATAGCATTTCCACGTAGTTCTCTAAGAACATGACACAAAAATGGTGTTTCACGAATTTATATATGTACCTAGAGAACAACGGGAATAGCTACATGAAACCTTGCCCAACATAAGAAGACGAATAATTGCATTCTCAAACTGTCCAAACTGGACAATTCAAGAATCGCATACGTTGATTTATGTATCCACATAATGAGAAAGAATTGGGTCTTAAAAAACCCGGCTCGTCGCATCAACACAATACGATTCTTGAATGGGTCTAAGTTTATTTTAAAAAATGAATATATGCAATTGCATGACCAACAAGTTTCAATAGAGACTATAATTTGTCTTGTAATTCGAGGTTTATATAGATCTTTGGAAATTTTAAAAATTTATAGATATTTTCAGATATTTTTAAAGATTTTGAAGATTTATAAACTTTTAATAGAGATTTTCATAGTCCAAAATTTGTAAAGATTTTTAAATATTAACCATAATTGAATGTTATCCCTAGCTAAATTAAACATTAAATTAAGGTTGAAATAACTATAACCCTTATTGAATTTAAAGAAAATTCAAGATTTTAATTAATTTAAATTAACCGTAATTTAACTTCAAATTAAGTTAAACCTTATTGAAGTTTATCCCTAATTAAATTTAATTACTAATTTAACAGTAACTTAATTTAAATCGTAATTGATTTTGACTTAAAACTCAATTTTAACCTAATTGAAATTTAGCCGTAAATTAAATGTAACTCTACTTGAATTTCAGTAGTAATTAAATTTAACTTTTAATTACAAAGATTTATACCAAACTAAATTCCTTCAGACACTATATTTTTCATTTATGGAGAATACTTTTAATTATGTTTTTAAAGAAAAAACATAATGGTTTTTTTTTTTTATAAATTAGAAACGTAATTAAATTATGGCTTTAAATAATGGTATAATGTAATAACAAAATAATATTATATTGCTACATAATTTTGAAAGAGAATCCTTAAAAGTAGTAATAAATTTAGTTGCTAAAAATATTTCAAACCAACTAAAAATTAAGCACAAATTGACAAGATTTACAAAAATTAAACAACATCACAAACAGCAATAATATTCCACTAACAAATAAACATTTAACAAACTAATTCAAAAAAACTGGCTGATTTAATTCAAACCAAATTCCAACCAGCATTTAACCCTAAAAAAAAATCCAAACAAACAATGTCAATTGAAAATTTAAATAGGATAATTTAAACAAAATTGAGCACAAAATTTCAAACAAATTCCAAATAATTATCAAGCATAAAATTCCAAACAATTAAAACTAGTTTTCTTGATCGCTTCAAAGCGGTCGAGATTTGTATTTTAGCGGTCGCCGATTGCCATTTTGTCCACCGTCTACAAGCGATTGATCGTTTCTTTGGCCCTCTATTGTCCAATCCGTATAGAACATAATTTAATTTTAGTTATCCTTCTTAAATAATTTAATTTAGACCATAATTTTTAATATTAACCATAGAATAACTCTAACTTAATCTAATTTTCAAAAAATTAATATTAGCCCCCTAACTGTATTTTAACCTTAAATTAATTTACGAATAGCTAACATTAACCCTATTGAATATTTTTACCATTAATATTAAGTCTGAAATAATTAATACTAAAACTTATTGAAATTTACCCATACTAAATTTAAACCTAATCTAATTTTAAAATGGTTAAATAATCATAAAAATTAATCGTAAAATTAATAAACAATAGCCATCTACGTTAATCACAAAATATACAAATTAACTAAAATATTAACCCCAAATTATAAATTCTACAACAACAAAAATAGAGAAAAACATATTCAATTTAATCAAAAAAAAAAAAATTAATAATGCATTACATAAAAACATAAAATCCAGTAATATTAGCTCCCAGCAGTGAATACTAATTATCACAGTGAACAACGATGGTTATTTTAAAACTAATTCAAATTTTTAAAAACAAAAAATTTTTAAAACTTAAAAAATTTAAAATTTTATTTTAATTAGTTCAAATTTTTATTTTAATATAGTTAAACTTAAAATTTTAAATAGATACACTTTTAAATTTAAAGAATTTCAATTTGAGATATTTTTAACCATTGGATTTATTCGATGGTTAAGGTTATTTTTTATTTTTCTTTCTAATTTAGTTGTCATTTCGGTCACCTAACATGTAAACACACTCTCTCACTCTTTAATAAAAGTTTTTAAATCAATATTTTAAAAAATATGATAATATTTGAAATAAATAATAAAATTTTACATCTTTTTTAAAGACTGTAAAGATATTCTTAATTTTATAAATTATTTTTAAGTTTTTCATTTATGTTTATTTTACAAATTTACGTTTGAGTTATTTACAAATAAAATTATATTTTTGTGCCTTTAGGCAAGGGTAACATCTAGTAAGTGAAAATTGAATAGCTGAAATTATTTTTTATTTTTTTCCATTTTGGTTATCTTTTTTATCATTACCTTATTATCTTTTAATTAGTGATTTTCATTTTTATAGGTTATTTTTATAGTTTTTGTTGTTAGTTTAATTTATAAATTATAATTAGAGCTGTTTATACATGAAATTAGAATTTTATTTCTTTAGGCATAGGTAATTTTTTATTTGATTATGCCGTAGGATACACTCTTAAATTCTTAAAAGATATTATTAAAATTTTCATTATTTAATGTTGAAATTTTGAGGATGAGATTTCAATTTAGACAGAAATGTTAATTTAAATTTAAAATTTCATAATTTCATTATCTTTTAAAATTTCATTAAAATAAATTATTCTAACGCATATTTGGATATATATAAAAGTTTCATTTATAATTAACTTTGTGAAAAATTTTGTTCAAAATTTGAAATTTGAATTAACTGTACATTTTATTAGTTTAACCTTTTTTTTGTTTTTTTTTTTGGTAAGTATAGTTTAACCTAATAAAATTGAAATCAGTAATTCATAGTTCTAAAAACTTAGGCTATGTTATGTAAATTTTATATAGTTCGAGTGCTTAAAATTTGTAATATTTTAAACAAAATCAAAATTAAATAAAAATTCACACACATGATTTTGCATTATTTTATTTTAGTTTTAGGACACTACGTAACTTAATTTTTTATTCGAAGAACTTTATAGTTAAGGGCTAAGTGCTATGACACTGTATTCCATTTTCAAATTTTAAAACGGTACAAGTAGAAATTGCAATAGAAATTGATACATCCAAATATGCATCCAACCAGAGATGGCAAGGAAAACAAATTACATCCAAGCGAAAATTGTAGAAATGGCACAAGGAGGTAGGTAAGTAAATTTCTCAATTAAACAAATATATACATGGCAGAAGCAGAAAATACAATAGAATCATAAGCATGGCCAAACCTGTGTACAAAAATCACAAAAAACCAAAAATCCAGTATACCACAACAAAACACCAAAAAAAAAAAAATTGTACAAAAATGGTCAAACTTAAGTAAATACTAGGGAGAGAGTTGAAGAGAGAGCTCGCGACTAAGAGACACATGAAGAGAAGAGCAAGTGAAACAACAGGGCCGTAGCTTCGAACCCGAGCCTTATTGGTTACACACAAAGAAAGAGAAGGAGAAAGAGAAAGAGGGGGAGAAAGAGTTACCTAGGTGATTTTGGACGAACGACGGCCGGTGAATAGTGTAGCTTGAGTAGGAAGAGAGAGAGAGAGAGAAAGAAGAGAGAGATGGAGGGAAACAGAAATGGGATTGAGCGAGAAAAAAGATGGAGGGAAACAAAAATGGGATGGAGCGAGAAAAAAGTGGCTTTTTTGGGGGGAAGCGAGGCTTTTCTTGACCGCCTAGAAGTGATCAAGTATAGCACTTAAGCGGTCAGCAATTTCAGTATTTTTTGACTGGCCAAAGCGGTCGACCGTCCTAGGTGTCGGTCGTCCGCTGAATTGTAGTAGTGGTTTCGTTAGGGGTGTTGTTGGTGGCCAAGGAAACGACGGTGTGAATGAGGTCAAGATAGATTCAAAACTCACCATGGATCAGTACTTTTCGAACGATTACTAGAAGGATCCGAAGCTTGAATATGGATATCATGTAGGGTTTAAACAAGGCCTGGATTGGCATTAAAGAAACCAATATCACTTGAAACCTTAGCAGTGGAGTTGGAGAGATTAGAAAGATCGACCATGGCCGTTGAAACTCCGGTAGCTTGGGTGAAAATTCCCAAACGTGGCTGTTCATCGTCAAAAATTATAGAATCGATATCGGGAGGGTCCAGTAGGTTGCTAATGCAGCCATAAAATTTGGATAAGCTAAAAATTCTTCAAAAAAAGAGAACCATAGGAAAAACCATTCCAAACATAAGAGAGCTCACGTTGGTGAGCAATAGCGGTCAGCAAAACTGCCAGATTATAGTTGGTCAGTTCCAAAAAATTAAACAAAGGCAACAGCTACAAATTACTCCAAAGAGAAAAGTGCTTAGAAAGAGAGTGTAGAAAGCATCAATTTTGGGCTTTAGGGTTTGGTTTACTTAAGTTAGGGGTAAATTCGTCTTCATAATAAAATTTTAACATAGTTAGGGTTCAAACTAACAGAAGATGGTTGGAGGTTAGCAACATTTCAAAATAAATGAGGTTTTTATAAATTTTAAATGTTGAAAAGTCTATGTGTAATTACCCAAATATTCAGAGGTTATGTGTGTAATTTATTCTAAAAAATAAATAAGCATATGAAACTTAATTAATATCTGTATAATAAAACAAGACGGTTTTTGAAAATATCCCTCTCACAAACTAAGATCCAACGACTGAGGTTAAGTTTTATTTTTTAATGAATGGCTGAGATCTTTTACAAATCAAAGTTTTCCCCCAAAAAAATTTTCTTTATCCACATCGCTAAAACACTAGAACTTTACTTTTTTTTTCTTTCTATAAAAGCACTAGAATTGTGACATATGAGTTTAATAAATGTAAAACACTCATGGATTTCGAAAAGGGACCCATTTCATAGGTTTTTAAAAAGAATTCACTTGCTCATGAGTTCGAAATGAGGGACCCACTTACTTAATAATTTAATATAGTTATTAAATTTATATATTTTAATTATATTAATAAAAAAGAAAAACTAAAATAAAATTTAATTAAGGAACAAAAATAAAAAAATTAAATAATAGTTGGGTATTTTTTTTTTTTAATAATAACAACTCTTAGTATTTACAAGATTTAAAAGTAGAAAAAAATATCAAATATTAGTTAGGCTCAAGAGAAGTTTTAATTTGATAAGGTTGACTATATTTATATATTATATTTAAAAATATTTATCTTACAAACTAAAATTTAAGGGCTGAGATTAAGATTTATCTTTTAACGAATAGCTTAGCTATTTTACAAACTAAAACTTTTTTTTCTTTGATCGGTAAATAAATATATTCATAGATCAAAAAGTATGTATAATGCTCTGGGTATATCCATGAGCAACAAGGAGCCAATCCTATACATCAACAAAAGCCATTATCATAAAGTTTCAAGAGACTAACATGGCTCATACATATAAAACAAAAGCTCCACAAAATATCTTCAAGAATATAGCCTCATCACAGGTCCCTTAAGTCTGGGAAAGACACATGAAGGATCCTATATACTTGAATTTTAATGTGTCTTATGGTGTCTTGCGGGTGAACCACTTTCCCTTCAAACAGCCTAGCATTTCGAGTCTCCCAAATGCAATAGATTGTGCAAGCAACTCCCACTTTCTTTGCAGTTGCTTGGATTCCCTTGCCTCTTGCTTCCTTAAGTAGCCATTTGATTGCAGCTTTGAGGGATGTCATAGCCCTAGCAAGGCCCAACCAATTCTTAATATCAATCCGGACTTCAATCATTGTCGGACATGTGCAGAACAGATGGTCAATATCTCCATGATGGTACCATACAGGCAGCAATCAATATTTTTAATGTAATCAGTCATCTTATCCTTTGTGAGTAATATGCTCTTGAGTCCCAGCCAAAGAATGAATGAATGCTTTGGTAGTAGTGAACAGTGTTAAACCAATTAGGCCGAAAATATTCATAGCTGGCTCTTGTGATGAATTGGCCCAAGTCAGTCCACTGAAGATCCTTACCTTGGCTGCCTCTACCGAACCTTCCCTTTCAATAATTCTATCCCTAATATGACATAGTAGCTTGATCAAATGCGAGTGTTGTTTCTTTGGGTTGAATTCCCAGACTGATGATTCCTTCAAGTAAATTTGATGCACCCACTTGACCCAAAGTGATATTCTATTCTTTTGGATGTTCTATATGTACTTAGAGATAAGGACTAGATTCCATGTATGTAAATCCATAAAGCCTAGCCCCTTTTTTACCTTCAGCTTACAAGCATTCACCTAAGCAACTAGGGGTTTTTTTTAAAACAAAGGCTTTACCTCCCCACAAAAAGTTTCTACATAGTTTAATAACTTTAACTCTAACTCCCGCTGGAATTGGCAAGGCTAATAACCAAAAGCATACAACACCCTGCAACACAGATCTAATAAGCTCACATCTGCCAGCATAAGATAGGGTGGCACCCGCCCAAGTTGAAATGTAGTTAGCAATTTTAGATAACAGGGGACTAAACTGCTCAATAGATAATTGGGAAGTAGCCACTGGAATCCCCACGTAACAAAAAGCGAATCTGCCAATACTGAATCCAATGATAGTTTTGATCTCTTGTAAGTCATCTCTACAGACTCTTGCTACAACCAAACTGGACTTAATAGCATTTAGACATATTCCTGAGCATTCGCCAAACTATTTTAAGCATTCCATAATCAATCTAATTGAGGCCACATCACCTCTAGCAAAGAAGATAAGATCATCTACAAAAGCCAAGTGAGTTAAACTCATTGCATGGCATTTGGGATGAAAATTGAAATCCAGGTTGTCCTTGAGATGCTTCAATAATCTTGATAGATACTCCATACAAAGGGTAAAAAGTAAAGGAGAAACGGGATCTCCTTGCCTAAGGCCTTGCTACTCTTTAAAGAACCCATGCATTGACCCATTTATAGATATGGAGTAAGATGTAGTGGAGATACATTGCATGATCCATTCTATAAACATAGTTGGGAAGCCAAACCTTATGAGAATATCTTATACAAAAGTCCAATTGACTATATCATATGCCTTCCTAAGATCTACCTTTAAAATGCATCTTGGGGAGATTCTACTCCAACTATAATTTTTCAGCAGTTCTTGTACCATAAAGACACTTTCAACCATACTTCTATTAGGAACAAAGGTTGATTGTGCAGGATCATTTAAGTCTTCTAATATAGGTGATAATCTTGAAGCAATGATCTTAGAGATTACCTTGTAGATGACTTTGCAACAAGTAATGGGTCTAAAGTCTTCAACCCGAGAAGTAATAGAGGACTTAGGCACCAATGCAATCATTGCATGATTTAGTTGCTTCAAAAGTTTACCCGTAGCAAAGAATTCCTTAATGGCTGCACATATATCCATTTTCACAATGCTCTGTGCTTTCTTGAAAAAACAAGAAGAGAAGCCATCCGGCGTAGGTGCCTTATCATCCCCTATTCCAAAAAGAGTTGCCTTGATTTCCTCATCTGAAACTGGTTGTACGAGGAAACAAGCCTGTTCTTCCCTTACTAAATTACCTTCCCGTAAAATATTAATGTTACATCTAGTGCATTGGACATCGTTTCCCAACAAATTCTTGTAGAAATCCACCGATAAAGACTTAACCTGTTGGAAGGAATTTGTGGCTAAGGCATCTGCTAGTGAAAGAGATACAAACTGATTTTTAGACCTATTATTTTTTATTAGGTCAAGAAAAAATTTTGTGCCTTTGTCATTGTTTTTTAGATACTTAGCCTTAGCCAATTGAGAACAAAAACTCCTTTCAACTTTAGCTAGATGAAAGGCCTTCATCTTTAAATCTGCCAGCTAAATTCGGAGACTAATGTTCGTTGGATTATCATGCAGCTTTTGCTGTGCTACTAACAATTCCTCATTGCAGCCATGGCCCTTGCTGAAATGTGACTGAAATTTTTCCTATTTAAGGCCTTTAATGGCTCTTTCATTGTCTTAAATTTCTTGCACAATCTGAATAAAGCAGTGCTCTCTATTCTAATATTCCAACAATTACCAACCAATTCCATAAACTCTTTATGTTGGTCCACATATTGAAGAATTTAAAAGCTCTAGCACCAAAGCTATTATCTCCAAAAATAAAAACAACACAAGGAGAGTGATCAGAGTATTTACTTGAGTAGCCAAAATGAGCTTGAACTGCTAATCCTTGCTGGGTCCAAGAGGCATTAGTCATGGCTCTATCAAGTTTACTCCATACTATCTTGTTAGTTCACGTGAGAAAGGCACCGGTAGAGCTTACATCCGAGATGTATAATTCATTACAACATTGCTAGAAATCCTGAGTTTCATGGGGGTTATTGGCCAGCTATTGCATCCCCCCCCATTCAATACATTGTTGAAGTCTCCTAAAAGAAGCCAAGGATGTTCTAATGTCCTATTAAATCCACAAAGATTTTACCAAAGGGGGTTTCTACCCAAAATTATGTTGTATGGAAAAACAAAGCTGATACAAAATTTAATAAAAGTGACTTTGCAAGTAACCAAGCAATGGATGACTTGTCCAAAGTTTCCCACAACCTCCAAATCAACTTTATCCTCTTTCTAAAGAATTAGAATCCTACCATTAGGATTATATTGGAAATTACCAATTGCTTGCCATCTTCTAAATCTATGTCTAATAATATCCTTGGTTATTTGTTGCTTTAACTTTGTCTCCAAAATACCCATAATGACTACTTTATTCTTCCTTGTGTGGTCTAAAATTTCACTTTATTTTAGGGACTTGTTCAAGCCCCTAATGTTCCAAATGAAACAATCATTACTTAGATATGGGAGAGAGAGTCACCCCCCATATTAGCACAAAATTCTGAAAATGGAATTTCAATCCCTAAGTTGAGATTTTGTCTCCTCACCTTTTTTCTTTTTCCCAACTAGAACAAATGGAGTGTTACCTTGCCCTTTGACGACCTAAGTTGTTCTATTCTGAGGCTCCTCTGCTATTTCCTTTTGCTTGGTTCCTGTTGGGTTCTGTTCTTGGTTCATTTGCTGAACCACTGCATTGTACTTAACAGTCACAGGAAGCTGCCGGGAATCACTTTGGTCACCAGTTAAATGCATTCTGTTGTTCGCCACCCCGTTGACTCGTTCCCAATTAGCCCGAGCTTGTGCTGCCTTTTCTGGCTTCACCACCTAATCTGGATGTACCCACATGCCCTTGTCCAACTGAGGCAAGTGGTAGTTGAACCTCAATTTCTATCTCGATATCTAGTGAGATTGCAGAGTTAAGATTTTGTTCACCAATCTTTCTGTTGCATTTCTGCAGCTTTGCTGCATTTGCTGCTGCTGAATTCCCAGTTTTTGTAACTACTGCTGCATCTGCTATTTGTCCTTAAGTTTTTTCTTAATTTTACATCCTGCCAAAGAGTGACCCACAGCCTTACAATGAGAGCAAAATCTTGGCAGATTCTCATAAAAGATAAGCTGCTCAAAGACATTCCCATTAGGTAGTTTCAACATAACTAAGTAAGTTAGTTCCTTGGCCATGTCTACCTCAACCAAGCATCTTGCGAAAGAAACTCTTTTCTTTTGTGCAGACAACTTGTCCATATAAATAGGTCTCCTCAGTTGAGAACAAATTTTACTTAACGCCAAAGGGGACCATAAATCCAATGGAAGATTTCTAAGTTGAATCCACACAGGGAAGCTACTAATTTCTTCATTCTAAAATTTAAAAAATTGTGGCATGACTTTGAGTAACAATGGCCTTCCAAAAGCAAGATAAGGTCCATTTTCAAGTACCTTCAATTGATGCTCTTCACTTTCAAAATGGAAAATTATCTACCCACTGTTGTGATGGTGAATGGTGGTTTGCACCTTCTAATTTATTCATTTTATTGTGAAACTTTATTTTTAACAAAATTTGTAGCTAGAAAATACATGATTTGTAGTTGAAATAAAAATTGACATTTTTTTCATTTTTTGTATAAACTAACCTTGTATTTTTTGATTTTTCATATTTATTTGATTTTCTTTTCCTCTATTTTTAAATATTACTTAATGTTGAGCTGCTCCTAATAGGTTTAAAATTTTTAAATATTTAGAATAGGAAGAATTTTGTATGATTAAATCTATTGGGCCATTTTTTTTTTTAATTTTTTCTATCATTAACCATATTTAATGTGTTGAATTATGTGTAGAATGGTGAAATCAGTTGGGTTTCAAAATTTAGACTTTATGTAATAATTAATAAAAAAACATAATCAAAGTTTAGGGAGTTTGGTCGAAAGTTTAAAATGTTTTCGACCAAAAAGTTTATATGCACTAATACCATCCCCACAAAATGCTTGTCCTAACGAAAATCAACCTTTTTTTTAACGCACACAAGTATGTATGTTTCTATATATAATATAATTTACATTAATATATGAATGCAGTATTTTTTTGGGCATTTCTATTTTTGTGTAGTTTGGTCACAATTTTTTATTTCGTAAACACTTCTTAATTTCTCTTTCTGATTTCTTATAATTAATTTACAGAAAGAAAACACTTTGTACGAGCACAGATGGATTAAGAAGAAGAGGAAGAAAGAAAATTGGAGAAAATAAAAAAAAAAAAAAGAAAGAAAAAAGAAAAGGACAATTATTATATATTTTTTGTGCTTCTACCGACGGGCATCTTAAATGGGAGTTGTAACTAAGGTCTTACGATTACACTTAGGTTTAGTTTGGAATAAGAAGAAGTTAACGTTTTTTTTTTTTTTTTTTTGTAATTAACTACTAGAAGATTAATTTGATATGTTTAAAAAGGGAAAAAAATCAACTTTTTTAATATTTTAGTTTTTTGTTAATTTGATATATTTGACCATTATAATTTAAATAAGTTTGAAATATAAGGAGATAACG
Source organism: Sideroxylon spinosum (assembly GCA_003260245.2). Classification (NCBI taxonomy): domain Eukaryota; kingdom Viridiplantae; phylum Streptophyta; class Magnoliopsida; order Ericales; family Sapotaceae; genus Sideroxylon; species Sideroxylon spinosum. Next base: position 20,886,058 of record QLOD02000017.1, on the reverse strand, counting down.
TTAATCAGATCACAAAAAAGCCAAAAACTTATGTGATATTTTGCTTGCATTTTTATTTTTTACTTTTTATTTTTGTTTTCTATTTTTTGTTTTATTTGTTTTATGTTTTAATTTTCTAAAACACAAAAAAACAAAAAATACATTTGATTTAACATTTTTTTATTTTTCGTATTTTAAGATCCTCCTTATTTTGGATAAAAAAAAACGCAAAATGAGATTTTTTATTTTATGTATAAATTTTTTATTTTTTAAAATAACTTTGAAAACAACCATGGCCATTTTATGCCATTTTTTGAGTTGGAAAAATACTCAGTATATGTTAGGTTTTGGCCTTGGAAAAAAAAGTGCCACATAATGGTGGACCCTACAGAATTAATTAAGCATTATAAAGTAGAAGAATCAGCTAGTCTAAGTAGGAGCCACAACCACCACCACCTTCCAGGCTTCTCCTCTCCTATGTGGTATTATATGTTGAAATGAGAACCTAGCTTGTTGAAGTTGCAATTTCTCAGCCTTTGATTTTACCTTTTCTACCAGCTTGAGAATCAATGGTCCCTTCCAGTGACTACTCTGGTGATCATCACTTTGCTAAGCAGACAGAAGGAGAGCTCGCCGGTGGTCAATCTTCTTCTCCAATGACCGGAAGAGAGCTCTGCATGTTCTCCCAAACACTTCAAACTACCGTGCCTGCTGCTGCTGACCCGGAGAAAAGTGGTCGAGCCGAGTGGGCTCAGTGGGTGCTGAATGGTCCGAACCCACCGGGTCAGTGGCATGAGCTTGTGAGTTCCATTAAAGCAACTGTTGTTTCTCAAAGGAACAAGTTTCAATCTCTAAAGAAGCAGCCCTTTTCTGGTACCATTTCATTGTTGGAGGCTGTATTCCCTATCTTTCTTCTGTGTAGAAACTACACAGCCACAAAGTTTAAGAAAGATTTGTTGGCTGGTTTGACTCTTGCAAGCCTCTGCATCCCCCAGGTAATTCAGTATACAGATCGAATTTGCTATTACTACTAGTACTATGATGTTGAACTTTGAGACCACACATTTATATGTGTGTATATATATGTTATTTATCATGCAGAGCATTGGATATGCTACCCTGGCCAAGCTTGATCCTCAGTATGGTCTCTGTAAGTTTCTGAATTTTGAGACTACATTTTCATGTTCCAGTAATGCTACAAAACTAGAAAATTCTATCAATAGAATGATAAAAGTTGCCTTCTCACATTATTTTGGTAAAAAAAGAAAATATTGTTTTTTAATGTATAGATGAATGGATATTATTGGCAAATAATCATGCTTTCAAATATGCCCCTCCAATTTTTTATTTTTATCTTTTTTCGAGGAAAAGAGGATGGTCCCAAACTTATGGTGGAGGAATCCCGTAGTTGTATAATCTTGATTTGATTCTTATAAATAGAACCGTTACAAGCCTTGACAATTCAAAATGATATACTTGTATGACGTGTTTGGGGTATTAATTTGTGAAGGAGAAGAAAAAATAAAATTATTAATTTGTATAATTTTTATATATACTTAAGTAAGTAAAAATTAAATATTTTAAAGAAAAATCTATTTGTTTTAGTCTCATTTTTTTTTAATTCAATCAAAAAAATAAAATAAATTTAACTTTTTCACTTTATCTTATATTTTATAATTTTCCTTCAATTTTTATTTCTCTACACAAATCCATATCCCATTCATAGCGGTAGTTTAGCTGAAAAATACCACATGCATATTCCATTCCCCTTGCTGCGGCAAATTCTCATTCATCATGCAACAGAGACTGATAAATTACGACGCAATTTTATTCCTTTTTTTTTATTTTTTTATTTTGTTGTTCGAGTACCATTAATTGTAGGACTCTAGCTAGCCCATGGAGATATTGATCAAATTCAATACTAAAGTAATAAGTTTATTTGTGCTATGTATAAATAATATACTATATATATGTATATCCAGATACAAGCGTCGTCCCACCCCTTATTTATGCTGTAATGGGGACCTCAAGAGATATAGCAATTGGACCAGTGGCTGTAGTTTCATTACTGTTGTCATCAATGATTCAGAAATTAGAAGATCCTGAGGCAAATCCTATTGCTTATAGAAGGCTTGTTTTTACTGTAACCTTTCTTGCCGGCATCTTTCAATCTGCATTTGGACTGCTAAGGTAGCTCTTCTTCTTCCTTCTCAAGCTGCAGCTGCTATGTGATTGAAAAGGGTGAATGTTATTTTCCTAAAATATTTTGTAAAAGTAAAGGGTTGACGATTTCTCCCATAATATATATATATATACACTCTCTTTATTTTGAATCGCATACCAATACACTTAACATTAAAACTTTGTTTTCTGGTATGTGTGCAATTTTTATTATTTTTTATTTTTTAACAGGTTGGGCTTTATTGTGGATTTCCTATCACATGCTGTTATAGTGGGGTTTGTATCTGGAGCAGCCGTAGTCATTGGCCTTCAACAGCTGAAAGGATTACTTGGACTTGCTAACTTTACAAACAAAGCTGATATTATCTCTGTTCTCAAAGTTGTTTGGACATCGGTTCATCACCCCGTGATTAGCTCCCCTCCTATTTTTCTTTCTTTATCCCCTCACTATTTAGTCAAAAAAAGACAGATCTTCAATCATTTCAAATAATTAATAATACTGAACTCCAACTATTAATCCAAAAGAGAAATCATAAAAAAATTTACATAATAATCTATATTCTATATTATTCCATATAAAAGAGGTTCAAAGTTTTTTTGTAGTGTAATGATGCTGAAATTGTGGACCTTGATGACTAATTAAAACTACTAAACCTATTTTGTACATTTTACATGTTTAAACAATAATAATAAATAAATTACATTGGATAAATATTTTCATTGTATCGGTGCTTTTATTTAAAATCAAACAAAAATTGATGATTGAGGTTCAGTGTTACTAACATTTGTAAAATAAGAGAAATTGTTAGAATATTTGAAGGGTATGAGATCTATAAGCAATATTCGTAGAAGTTTTTTTGTAACTTATCGTTTTATTAATTTTTACTCAATGTGCTTAGTTGTTTTTTGCACAGTTGAATCCTTATAACTTCATCCTCGGTTGCTCATTTCTGAGTTTCATTTTGATTACCAAATTTCTGGTAAGTAAACAACCATACTCAATGGTCCTTTCTTTTCTTTTCTATTTTTCCTTTTTTTTTTTTTTTTTTTAACTTGATCAAATATGGGTCTTAATTTGTTTACAAATTCTAGTATTCTATCTTTTATTGTCAGGCCAGAAGGAACAAGAAACTCTTCTGGTTACCAGCCGTTGCACCAATAGTTTCTGTTTTTCTATCAACCCTCCTGGTTTTTCTGACAAGAGCTGATAAACATGGAGTTAACATAGTAAAACATATCAAAGGGGGGCTGAATCCAAGCTCAGTTCATCAGTTACATTTTGATAGCCTCAATCTCTCAGAAGTGGCTAAAATTGGACTGATTGTTGCCGTCGTTGCCCTCACGGTGCATATATATAATATATATATGTATATCTTAGTCCCATTTTCAACATCTATATTAATGAATGAACATTTAATTTTTTTTATTTTTTATTTTGTCTTAAACGAGATATTGTATCAACTTTAGGAAGCGGTTGCGGTTGGTCGGTCTTTTGCATCCATAAAAGGATATCATCTTGATGGGAACAAGGAAATGGTGGCTATGGGCTTCATGAACATTGTAGGATCGTTAACTTCATGCTATGCTGCCACAGGTAGCTTA
>QLOD02000017.1:20788748-20805331 GCA_003260245.2 Sideroxylon spinosum | reverse complement strand
AAAATTATCATTAAATAAAATCAAATTTTATTAAATCTACTATTTGCGTGTAAAATATATAAATAAAAGGACAATTATATTACACCGACAGCCGCGTAAAAGAAGCGGTCACTTGTGAGTCCTCGAACAAATTGGATCATATATAATTTCAAACTCCGTTGCGTGCCTCTTTTTGGAAAACATCACATCTCCAGCATCTATTCTAGCGGGATTTGATAAATCATTTCTAACTATATTTGAAAAATAGCCGTATAAAATATATATAATCTGTGAACAACACCAAGCTTTATTTGAATACTACTCAAAACCCATCAAATCTTGAGTCCAACTTCGATAATATTTGATACTGAATGGTAAATGAAACTGGCCCCCACAAACTTAAAATTTTGGTCCCCATCACTCGTACCACAAACGCTTAAACTATAAACCTTGTACATCCTCGTGTGCCTTCCTGGCACAAATGTTAATTATATTCAATTGATATATATTTGAAAACCATACTGGAAACTGGTGGCTCGACACATGCAATTTATTCTGACTTCTAGGCGTTGTTTGGCTCAATTGAAAGTAATGGGCAGGGCCATATGTAAAAGTTTGATGGTCTTAAGCAAAACTTTTTAGGAAGGTCTAACTAAAAATAAAACCAAAAATACAAAAAAAAAAAAAAAAAAAAAAAAAAGATTATGTAACGATAGAACTTGATGTTTCTTCTACTACCTACCTCATGATAAACTACACCAAGCACCATAGACTGCTACAAACCCCTATTCTATATGATATTTGCATTAGAAGTTAAAAGATGGGTGCAACTACAAGAAAAGCAACAAGTCCTACGACCCCCTTGGGGCCCCATTGGGAAATATAAAGCTTAAAATTCTCCAATATGTTAGTTCAATGTTAAAAGATTCAAGTAAAGCAATCAATCGAAAATAGAGAAACATAAGATTGATAATGGGAAACTTTTATCAAAACAGTAAGATAAAACTTTGAGTCTGATTTTGGAGATCACTCAAACGCTTTCACTATAAAACTGTTTGCAAGAATATTACACCATAATCAAGTAAAGAAAATTTTTCGGACTCCTCATAAAGGAAGTCTTGAAATCCTTTAAGACTTTTCAAAACTCATAGAATGAAATAATTAGGAGAAAGACAATAAACTTACACGATACAAACTGGTTATAAGAAAATTTTTGAGGGCTACTAAACTTCCCGTGTCTAAGAATGCACCTTCACTATAGGAAATGTTGGTATAGGCACTTTTTCTTACTAAATATCACATTTTCCTCTCTAAAAATTATAGGCGAGGAAAAATATTCCTCACAGATTTCCTCGTCTATCCTTGGTCACCTATACTTTTTAGCGAGAAACTTCAATTTTCCTCGCCTATCATTACTTTTAGTGAGGAGCCTACTCTTACCTTTTAGTGAAGAACTAAGATTTCATTGCTAGAAGTAACTTTTAGTAAGAAAATAAATTTCGTTGCCTTTTAGAAAGGAAATAAATTTCATCTCCTATCTTGATTTTTAGCAAAGAAATCATATTTTCTTACGCATGGTGACTTTTGTTGCGAAATTATATTCGTTGCTTGTAATATATAGAACTTCAACAGAGGGAACTTTTGCGATGAAAAATGATACATCTAGCAAGGAACACGTTTCCTCACTAAAGGTATTGGTTAAAAAAAAGTTTCTAGAATAATTAATTCTCATAAAACTTGTTACAATAATAAATAAAACCTACAAATAAATTTGCTACTACATTAAAACCACACATACAGATTATCATAATAACTCATCCAAATCCAACAACATACAATGGGATCCAAGAAATGAAACAAATTATTAGGATTACATACAAATAAAATAACTAAAAACAAAATCTAAGAAATTCAATGTTAACTGTTAAATGTCTAAACCTAGGGAGATGGAAGTGGAGGTGTACTGGGTAGAAGTGACCTTGGCATAATGAAACTCTTCAAACATCTTCAACAGAGGAGCTTGCTTTATCTCCATATTATCGACCTTATTGAAAAAAAACATTTTGTTCGGCCTTTAGTTTTTGGACCTTACTAGAAAGAACATTCTGTTCAGCCTACATATCTTGGATCTTACTGGAAAAAAAGATTTCATTCAACTTCTATCTACTCTTTTTTTTGCTTGAAGCCTTCAAGTTACTGCTTAAGTTGTATCTCACGAGGATCTCAAACCAACACAACTTGAAAAATAAAGATTATGCATTGATAGGAACTTTGGACATGGCCCATCCCACGTACATAGACAAACTTTCTCCCTAGGACCCCCATCCTCACAACATCCACACTTAATGCATCATATCCATTGGGGTAGACTTACTTATTATGCATAGCATCTCATCCTACCATTTATTATAGCTAATGTGAGAATATTATTAAACCATAATTAAAAATTTATAATACAAATAAAGATTACAAGAACTTACATGTAAGTCTCTCACCTTCGGGTAACATCACCAGTTATCTTTTCTTGAGTGTGCTTGCTTCACCATCCAAGGAAGCAAATCGACTTATTATTCTCAAAATCCACCTATGGAAAAATAATACATAAGTATAAAACTAATGGTATAAATGAAACATGTAAATTAATATTTACCATGATATGACAAGCAAATACAAATGTATGTGATCCAATTGAGTGTGTAACAGTTCGAGGGGGCCAATTTTATGCATTTTTTAGCCACTTCCCTGAAAAAAGAAAGATGTGTTTGATATTAAAGGAACAATAAAAACATATTGTTTAATATATGTTCATGTAAATTATTTTAACTGGGTAACTAGCATTTGTCCATGTATTTTTAATGTGTCACTCTCAATACACTTACAATATGCCACATGGGCAATGCTCTTTCACCTCCTCCACACTAAGTCCCTTCTTTGTCATGTCTTTAAACTTCTTATGTCACTTGTACCATAAGTCACTAAGTTGGACCATGAAAGTTTCCTCCATCTTCCTCCGTCCCATACTCTCTTAACTCACATTAATATTAATGCGTGACTACAAATATAAGATATATAAAAGAAGGTTAATTTAATATATTTCCATTAATAGTATGTAATACCGTAAGGTATATAAATGTCTCATCTTTATCCCTCTTGTTGATGTCAGCATAACGGTGTTGATTATGCGGCATGAAGCACACCACACTTGCTTGATAACTTAGCTAACTCATCATAATTAAGTGGTCGTTCTTGCTCAGGGTCCACTTTTACCCTCATAGGTTTTTTTTTGTCTTCTTAATCAAACAATCTAGGCCAAGACCCTAGCTATGTCAGCATACTCATCTGGGGGTCGAGGTGGACTTTACAATAAATGAATATGACTTCAATTTATACTGGATTGCTCGATGCCAGGGTTGGCTAGTTACTCCCATCTTCTTAAACTCCATTAGTCTGTACCCCTCTAAGGTTCCTTTCTAGTACCATCTGTAAATACATAATCAATAGATGATAAATAATAAACAAATACATAAATATGAAAAAAAAGAAAAAAAATTTGCAAAAGTGTGATTTGGAATCATCACCTTTGTGTTTAATTTACCTCATAAAAGTCTTAGTCATGGGCTCCACTCAAAATTTATACCAAATAAGAACAAGGCCACAAGAACATAATGGACAACTGAGATATCAAATGAGTTAAATTTAAGTTTTCATTTTGAATTATAATTTTTCAAATTAAAATGACATTGCTTTGATTAATTAACTTACACACATCAAAAGACAGTACCAATTATTTTTACTAAACTAAACTTAAGTCCTGTTACATTTGTTCAAGTCAAACTTTGATATACTAGTTAATGCCCATGAATGCAAAATTTTATATATAACACTATGCTAGCATAGACCTGATGCATAATTAGTAGAAATAAGTAGTTAAAAACCTATCAACAAAGAGCATTGATTCCAAGTCTGAAAGATCTTATAGGAGCATACACCTATACCTATTCAGAACTATGTAGTGTGCAGACCTAGTTCAAGATCATGGCATGCTTGGAGTGAAATAAAATAAGAAAATATGTAATAATTTATCAATTCATCATTTACCAAGATAAGAAGGCCAGTGGAAAAAGAAAACTCCCCCATTTCAAAGACTAAAACACCTAGAAAAAACACACACATGACAGGTTAGAAAGTTATGTGACTTTCATAACCAAAAATGCATACTAAGAAAAGTGTAATTTGCATACCCAACGCAAACTCCCTATTATTTACAACAGACAATATCGACTATATGTAACACCCGGCATTTTATTTTGGTTAATTATTTCAAATTTTGGAAAATTAAATATTTGGACTTGAGGTTTGGTCCTATTCGTTGGGTTTTATTTTATTTATCCTAGGGCCTAGGGTTGGCCCAGAGTGGTTGTTGGGCTTGGGGCCCAACTCCATTTTTTTTTTGCCTTTCATTTTCTTTTTTTTTTCATTCCTCCCTTATTTTTCTTTCTTTTTTGTTGGTGGAGTGTAGAGGGAGAGAAAAAAAGAGTGAGAAAAGAGCGAACATGAGAGAGAGAAGAGAAAAAGTGAGGGTCATAGGTCAAAGATAGCCGGTCCTTGATATTTTTGGCATTGTGACTTGTAGTGGTATCGGATTGTGGTGACTCCGCTCGAGATGAAGGATATGGAAAAAATAAGTTTCGTAGTTAAAGTTTCTTCATTTTTTCTGCTTTTGTTCTTCAGATCTAAGGTAGGTGGGACTTATATTCATGTTCTAGATGTTGTTAGCATGATTTTGATATGTTGCATGCTTGATTTGTTGAAGTATTGAAAGATTTGGGTTGATATATATGTGTGTATGTGTATAGATGTGCACATATGTGCATATCCATATTAAGATCTTACGTTCCTTTAAGTTATTATTGAATTTAATGTTGTTGATAGTTTTATTGAGATGTTTAAATGTTTAAATATGATTGATTTTTGAGTTTCGGGCTTAGATGAGTGATTTGAGGGTGTTTTGGAGTTAGGATTTTGGTAAAAATGAACTCGGAAGTTGGGTACTGGGTGTTGGCGTCTAGATGGCATTAAAATGTCGTTTGGCAATGGGTATTAATGCTAGTGTTTGGTGCTGGCTTGAGACGTCGTTTGGCAGAATATCTAAAAATGCTAAATTTGGATTTCTAAACACCATCTACATAACTTGTGCGTCGGTATGTCAATATATATGACTAGTGCGTAGTCATTTGGAGTTGGGACATTAATTATGAGATTTTCTTTGGACTATAGCTGAACCCTACTTGAGTTAAGCAGATGCCTGATTAGAGGTGTAACACGGTTCCCTAGCAGAATGATCAGGAGGTGTAACATGGTTCTCCTGAGTCTCAAACTAGTGGGGGTGTAACATGGTTCTCCTGAGTCTCATACTAGTGGGGGTGTAACACAGTTCTCCACTTCTGATTATATATTGAGATTATCATTTTCCTTGAGTGTTAAACAATGTGGTTGTGGATTGTTATCGTCTTAGTAAGATAAAAATGTACAAAGATTTAGGATATTAACATTGGTAGAGTGATATAAAATATGATATGACTAACTTTTTGTCTCGTTACCAAACCTGTCTTTAGGTGGAGGCTGAGTACCAAAGGCTAGTTCATTTGTTGCAATTATTGCTTATGGCATAATAGAAGTGAGACCAAGTGATTATATACTTTGTGACGGTTTACTGTGAACTCATAAGAGGTATAACATTATTTGGGTTACCTAATAGCCATAATTATATACAAAATCAATCAATAGTAAATGGTTTTCCTAATTTCCTCCTAGAATTAATACATCAGACTTGAACATATCCTCTAAATTTTGAATAATCCACTCTTATAGCCTTTCCATCTATAGACGAAATATTATACTAAAACATAATTGAGTCTCTAGTGCTTTCTACAAACTCAAGCTAAACAACACTATGAACATTAGGTCTCGACCTGACACAATCAATAATGATATATCTCCTGAATATAGGGTGAATATTATTCCTTTATGAGGCTTTGTATGGACAATTTGGTAGATTCTTTTATGTTAGCCTAAACTTAGAGAATTTGTGATGATGGTTGGACTAGACTTGGTGAGGTACGCATCAAAGAATTCAATTGACTAATGTAGATTTTTTATGACTTAAGGTATATAGGATTGTTATTTTGATAGATGGAATCGGTTGGAATGTCAAGTTTGAGATTTTCGTATTTTTAAAAGTTTTACCGAGATATTTTATTCTTTGGCTTTGGAAACATGGAAAGTTTTTGCCAAGGTATATTGGACTCTGGGATTATTGGGAGAATTAGAAAGGTGGCACATAGATTATCCTTCATAGTTAGATTGAATTCTTATTATGTTCCACGTATCAATGCTTTTAAAAGTGCATATCGGATCCTTCTTATATGATTAATTGGGTAGAATTAGATATTAAGAATGATGTGAATTTTGAGAAATTGCTAGTTGGATACAAAATGGGAATGATCAGGTTTTATGTGGTAAGACTATTCCTTTGGTTCCTATATTGTGGAGATGCTGTGGAGTTGAGAAATTTAGTTGGGAATCATATCTTAATGATGCGGTTGAAAAACCCATCCTTATTTTCTAATTAAGGTATGTTATGTAAATTTCGAAGACGGAAGTTTTAAAAAGGACGAAGAATGTAACACCTAGTATTTTAGTTTGGTTAATTATTTAAGATTTCAAAAAATTAAATATTTTGACTTGAGTTTTGGTTTGATTTGTTACGTTTTATGTTATTTTCTTTAGGCCAGGGTTGGCCCAAAGTGGTTATTGGGCTTGGAGTTAGGGCTTGGGATCCAACCGATTTTTGTTTTTCTTTATTTTTCTCTTTTTCCTATCTTATTTATTTTCTTTTTATTTTTGTTGGTGGAATGAAAAGGGGGACAGAGAGAGAGAAAGTAAGGGTTGAAGGTCAAAGATAGCCGACCATTGATATTTCTGACATCATGATCATCGTAGTAGTGTTGGATCGTGGTGATTCTATTCGAGATGAAAGATGCTGAAGAAAGAAGTTTTGAAGTTTTGGATTTTCTTCATTTTTTTGTCTCTTTTTTGTCTTCAAATCTAAGGTTAGTGGACTTATATTCATGTTCTAGACGTTGTTAGCATGATTTTGATATGTTTTATACTTGATTGGTTGAGTATTAAACGATTTGGGTTGACATGTGTATGTATATATGGTTGTATATATATGTGCATATTCATGATGAGATCTTGCACTCCTTTGAGTTTCTTGAATCCAATGTTGAAGAAATAGGTTAATGTTTAGATATGATTGATTGTTGAGTTTGAGGCTTAGATGGGTGATTTAGGGATGTTTTATAGTTAGGATTTTGCTGAAAACGAACTCGGAAGTTGGGTGCCAAGTGTTGATGTTGGGATGGTGTCGGGACGCTGCTTGGTAGTGGGTTTGGATGCTAGCATTTGATGCTGGTGTCGAGATGCCAATTGGCAGAATGTTGAAAACTGTTAAATTTTGATTTCTAAACAGTAGTTTTGTGCCCTAACCCATTAATTGATGATCTGTAAAGATTATATGAACCTCAAATCATCATCAAGCCTAATGGAAATGCATTTTTATATTGAGATGATGTTCATTTATATGATTAAATATGTCATGTGCATTGGGTTAGGTTCATATCGTTCGGTTTAATGTTATTATTATTGATTGGCCAAGAGTGCCATATTGATATTATTGACGTGTCAAGGCATAGGCCATGTCTATGGATAGGATTCATGACTTTAACAAAAAAGATCAAATGAGTTTTTGAAAATACTGGAGGATTTCCAATCGATATATATGATTAGAATTTAGTCATTCAGAATTAAGACATTATTATGAGATGTGATTCTGAGATCTTTTTGGACTTTTGCTCGACCCTACTGGAGTTAAATAGATGCCTAACCAAGGGTGTAACACGATTCCCTGGGAAAAAGGTTAGAAAGTGTAACATGGCTTTCTTGAGTCTTACACTGGTGAGGCTGTAACACAGTTCCCTACCCATGATTATATATTTAGATTATTGTTTGCTATGAGCATTAAACAGTGCAGTTGGTTATCCTATGTTCTTTGTTAAGCTTCACCCGTCCCAGGATAAAGTTTAGTTAGATGGAGATTAAATAATATGCATTGACATTGCATTCCATCATTACCCATTGCATGAGATTGTATAGATTGTTGTTATATGTTGATACCTTTATGTTGTTAATTATAATAATATTTAATATGTGAATTATTGGTAAATAGTTGAGTTGTGAACATTGAATAATAAAATTAAGAACCACGACGACTTGATTCTGAATGTGGGATATATAGATAGCTCAGCCTTGAGTAGTCTAAGTCTGATCTTAATTATGGATAATAACATTTATGTTTATTCTTCTGATTTGATAGTTGAATTATTATATCATAAATTATATGATCCAGAGAGTGGGTCTGATGCTTACAGTTATGATATCATGATTTTGGGAAACATAAACATGATTATAATATATCTTCTGATCATGCAGACTTTGGATGCTGTCATTGTGGATGGCGTTAAAGTGGATTATATTATTTTTTAATTTATGTTAATGTACTTAAATGTATATTTATATGTGGCAATGAAGAATGATTTTGGATGCAGCGATGATTAAAATTCGTTATGAATTGACCTTGGGTACGACTTTACTTATTTTATTTCGTTTTCACATTCCCATGTCGTCCATCCCGAACAATTAAGTTAGGAGTCTGACACTATATGAGATTGTTCATCATTCCAATATCAAGAAAACCAAGCATAAATAAAACACATGGAAGTGAAAATCTCAATTTATATCTTGGATTCGACACAACATGAATAGAAATTTAAGTAAATCCCCAAACTCAGTTGCTAGAGTTTCACACACACACGCAGAGAGATGATGGAGGAGGTCAGAACCTATGGGTAAAAAGTGGAAACACATGGAAACAGCAAGGATGAGTGGCAGAGACGGGTGAGAATGAACGGCAGAGGTGGCGACAAAGAGTACAACGACAGAGCAAATCAAAGAGTAGGTAACTCATTTGTGATTGTGAACTAAGGGGTTCTATATTTTTAAATTTTTGAATTGTAATTTAGTAAAGAAATAAAGATTCTTTGCCTATGGCTTTTTGTGACTAATTGATTCCTCACCTAAAGTCAAATATGTCATATAAAATTTTAGTAGCCCAAGGAATGTTACTTGACTATTAGTAAGCAAGTAGATATTTCCTTGCCTATATCAAACTATTAGCACAGAAATTAAATTTTCTTGCCTATAGTATTTACTAAGCCAAAAAGGTTACTGGGCTATTAGTAAGGAAGCGGATATTTCCTAGCCTACATCCTACTATTAGCGAGGAAACTAAATTTCCTCGCCTATAGTATGAATGAATCGTAACATTCATGATGATCAACTTTACGGAGAGCCCTATCACTCAGTTCCATAAGAAAATTCCACCAAGAACTAAAACTTCCAAATCTCCTATGCATATCTCATTTCATTTTGGTACTGATTTTTGGACCTATAATGAGAAATCAAAAAATCATCACAAAATATAACTATTAGCGAGGAAACATTTCCTTTAAAGACTCTTCAAATTATTTACAAGGAAATTTATTTTCCTCATATAAAACCTACTATTAGCGAAGAAATAAGTTTTGTCACGAAATTTCCTTGTCGGTACTTCATTTTCTTATAGTATTTCTCCTATTTTGGAACTTCTTGTTGAATCTTGACTGCCGCATTGTGATGTGATTCCTACTTAGGCTTAATATGCACGTCACCCCTAATCGTACCTATATCGATTACTTCTCTATCATTGACTCAGCCTCCATCTGCCCCGTAGCCGTGAGCCTTATGTGGCGGCATCTACTAAATCTGAAACACAAAAATCACATTATAACATAAGATTAGGGATAACCATATCATAACCACTTTATTCATGTAAGAATATCAAAATAAATATCTAGCATTCATTACTTTGAAAGGGTTACTACATCAAAACCATGAGATAGGCATTTGGACTATATTACAATCAAAACTTATCCCAAGAACCCTCGACTGACATATGAAAATAAACTAGCTAACAATTGAAAAATATTAATTCTTGTAGTACAAAATTTTACACCTAACTACAAAATAAACAAGTTAACTCAAAACTTTCTTAGATTATCCTTTTATCTACGATAAAAAAACATACTGATATGCCCCAATTGTTCACAAGAAAAACATCTTTGTGGACATTCATTATGAATGTGAGCAAAGCTATGATAATTATGGTAGACGCGGGTTCTTCTCATTATCCTCCTGGATCCTTTAGTATTCTCAAGGTACTATAACTTGATAGCCTAATTTCTCTTTCTCCATTGACCACTCCTAATTACTTTGGGTACTAGCTGCACAATGATGATAGGATACAGGATACCAAACTACCAAACTCTTAGTTTATTCAGTTCTATAGGCTATGGTGGGGGTTCAATGGGTCCTTTGGTAGCTACCGGTTCAAAAATATTCTCACAATGAAGTATTATCTCACACTATGGGCTACGGCTAAATTCTTTGGTTCGATTTCTTTCCCATTATCTAGGGTGACTAGGGATGAGTAAAATTTATAATCAAAATGTTAAATATTTATTCACAAAAACATATCTATATAATCATATGGTCATACAACATGTAATAAATGAATCTCACTGTCCACTTAGGTATTCTAAACCTAGGCTTTCATACTAACCTGTCACGTCTTAAGTCTCATAACCCGATGGGTAAACTAATAGATCACAAGTAGCATACATAAATCAATCGCAACTATGATTAGAGACATAAAACCACCCTGGAACAAGCATCTATGATAAATTTAATAACAACAAAGACCTCAATCAAATCGGGCAATAGTGCTTCAACATAATATCCAAGCATGCCAGACTTTACAATCATATCTAATAATAAAAAATAAATACTTAGCATAAAATAATGCATCTCCAAGGAAAATAAATAATCAAATTAGTTCCATCTTCTCAGAGGAACAAGAAAATAACAATGTTTGAAATAAATCAAAACAGGGCCTATCTAAGCTCGGGCTCTGCACCTGTAATGCAGTCTGTAGGGATACAAGTACTAATTTATGTGTGCTCAAGATACATAAATATAAACATATAAAATATGCAACACATGCTCTAATATGATACTAGCATACAATAGTAATAATACTAACAGATAATCAACATGGCATTATCATCATATCATCAACATGTAATAATTTGTCAAGATCATGTATCAACGTCGAGTAAAAACTTATTTAATTATTGTCTTTAATTATTTTAAGCCAATTATCATCATCAAAACAAGCATAAGGTAGATATTCTGTAAGATTGACCTGTGATCAACAAGCGCAGTACAAAACTAGTGTCATCTTTTATGGCCAATACTTAACAGAAACAATGAACCGAATTGTCATTTTTATGAACCTAGGCTCAAGAACCATAATATGCTAAGTCAATATTGTCATTTATGGATCAATATTCAATAGACACGATACACCAATATCAGCAATATATTGTAGACTACTAACCCAATAGTACGGTAACCAAACCCTACACAGGTCTTTGGGACTCTCAACCTAAGGGTATTGCCCTTATTTTTTCAAGTATCTGCTAACTTTAAAATCATAAATATCACTCACCATTCATTATCTCTTCCATTATCTTTTTCATTCTTATTCATTTAACATCATTGATAATATCATGTGTCCCATATCAAACCATATCTCAAATCACATGCACATTTTGGCTCATCAACAAACATAAATTCATGTTTAATTTCTTAGTCCTTTTAAAATTAATGTCCTTTACAAACCTTTTTAGACCTTAATATCAAAATCCTTTAAGAAAATAATTAGTTTTAAAATCTTTAGCCAATAGAGAAATTAAGTGAATCCTTGAAAAGATAATCAATCTTAACCACAAAGATAGATCTTTAAGATTAGTTGATGCATTACGGGCTTATTATACAACTTATAAGACTATCCTTGGTATGTCACCTAAAGGTTAGCTTTTGGAAAACCTTGTTACCTTCTAGCTGAGTTAGAGCATAAAGCATATTTGGCTATTCGTCAAGTTAATGAGGATTTTGATGAAGTGAGCCTTCATAGGAAATTTCAACTGAATAAATTGGAAGAATTAAGAAATGATGCTTTTGAAAATATTAAAATTTCCAAAGAAAAAATGAAAGCATTGCATGGTAATCAGATTTTGAGAAAATCATTTCTTGAAGGACAAAAAGTTCTCTTGTAAAATTCCCATTTCCATTTGTTTCTAGGGAAGTTAAGAATGAAATGGACTGGACTGTACATTGTTAAAAATTTCTTTAATCATGGTGCATGTGGGATAGAAAATCCAAGAAACGGTAATGTATTTAAAGTTAATGGTAATCGATTAAAACCTCACTTGAAAAATTTTATGTCTCATGTAGAGGTCATGGATCTTGAAGATCAACCTCCATTCTGATTGATTGATGCACACACCACTTTTGCAAAAAGTATTGTTGTTGAAGTTTAGTTGTTTCTCTATGACTTTAAAGTTTTTAAGTAATGTGTTTCTAAATATATTTAAGTTGTGTTATGTTTTAAAACTCACTTGTTTTAATTGACTGATTGGCCTTCTGAGTATTTTCAAGTTTTAAACTTCTCAAGTATATTCCACCTTTTATTTTAAATTGATAAAGCCTTTTATGTTTATGCATTGAGGATAATGCCAAGTTTTAATTCGGGGGAAGTTATTAGGGAAAACATTATATGGCTATCATTTTTCCATAATATTATGTTATTCAAAAATAAGGTAAAATGTTTTGAATTCTTCTAAATATTTTAGATATTTTTGAAGGTATTAATTTTTGACAAGTAATATGAAGTATAACTGTAATAAAGAGTGAATAAAACAAAGATCCGTGAGTTGCATAAAAGGGAATCTTTGTTTTCTTAAAGGCTGAAAAAGTAAAAATTGTTTTTGAACTCACTTTGAAATGGATCTTACCTAAATTGTGTTTTGAAAAGTTTAGTTTTTGTTAAACATAAATACAAAATCCATAATCTAGTAGAGACTTTAACCAAGTGAGGATTTGAGCCTTTTATGTTTTCATTTTGAGAGAATATTACATTTCCTTCTAATTTAAGTTCTTCACTTTCCGTTCATTTAATAACCCTATTAATTTTGTTTTGAATTCATGATTGGTATTGTAAGTACGAGGAATGCTAGCTTTTGATTCTTATATCAAATAAATTAACCCTTTGAAATGATGTTTGGCTATTTTTGTGAAATTTAAGTCTTTTGACTTTCATTTGATTATATTATCCTTAGGAACCAATTTGAGCCAAAAAAAATAAAAATAAATAAATACTCTTTTGTTTTAGCCATATTAATCTCCCTGAGCCTTGAAAAATATAAGTCCACCTTTTTTGTCTTGAAATATTGTTAAACATGTCAATGAGTGTGGGATGTTTGTAGAAAAAAGGGAGAAGAAAAAATTTTGGATACTCTCTAACATGAGAAAATCAAGTGTAAGAAAAAAAGGGGGAAAACATTGAAACAAAAAAGGGGAGGAAGTCATATAAGCTCTTAATATGAAGAAATAGTGGCTTGGAAAAGAATGGTATATGTACGAAAAATGATATGTGTGATGAACATGAAAAATTCAAAGAAAGAAGTTTGTATGAGATTAAGAAAGTATTCCAAGACAAATTTTGAATATATTATCCATTTCTTGGTGCCTTTTACCCCTTGGGCTCATTATAACCAAAATATACTCCCAGTTCATCTTTGAGAAAACAAGTTTAATATGAGAATTTAAGGGTGTAGTTGCTCATTATGCTCTAATATGCCAAATCATGGATTGTTCCTTCATGGGGTTATGCTAAAGTCAATTTTTCATTATTATTATCGATTTTGACTTTTGGAGTCGCATCAAGCTTGCATTTTAAAAACATTTACTCTTATAAAAGATGCATTCCATGTGCGAACCTAGTGTTTCCTACTTTTGATAAGAGAATTCTGGTGAGATTTGAAGTTGAAGCTCTACGGGTATATCATGTATGTGTTTAGTAGAACTTTACTTCTAAAAACACATCTACACTTGATGATTTGAAACGGTTTGTTCAATTTCAATTTTGAATATTTCAGTCTAAGGGATGCTTTGATAATTATTTTTAAAAATGTGGGTTATAGTTTTTGAAAGCTCCTATAAGCACCGTTATACTTAATTGATACTTGTAAAGTATTTTGTGCATAAGTTGGGATTTATCTCATTCTTATGTAATTATTTTGCTAGGGACTAGCAAAATCTTAGTTAGAGGGTGTGAATATTTTTCAAAATTTTAGAACTAGCCCCTAGAATTAACATTACTTTCATTATTTTAACTAATTAAATATCTAGTTATATGTATTTTAGTTGTAATCTTCTTTCTTTCATGGTTTATACAAGTTGGATATGCAAGTGATTATGTTAGCAAGTGGATAATGCAACTTGAGAATGCAAGTGGCAAATGCAGATTGGATAAGAAAGTAAGAGTTCATGTTGGATAATTAACTGTTAGAACCTAAGTTGGCATGCAAGTTAATCAAATCAAGTTAGAAATGCAAGTTCGCAATTAGATATAAAAATTGGATAAATAAGATGAAAAATTCAAACTGGACAAGAAAGTGTTAGAATTTAAATGCAAGTTGGATAAGTGTTGGAATTCAAGTTGAATGAAAGATGAGGAATTCATCTTGGAAAATTAAGAGATGACTACAAGTATAAATGGAAGAAATGAAGAATTCTTATTTGACAAGTAAAGTAGAGAATTCAAATGAGACAAGAAAGTAGACAAGTGGCATGCATTTGGATTGGGCATATGATACCTATAAATACATATCATGGCAAAGAAGAAAGATATGTAACTTCTTGAAGAAAGTAGATTAGAGAAAGAAGAGAGAGTGAGCCAACGATGCCATTTATATTTTCTTTTTCCTCTCTTCCTTTTCTTTCTTTTTCTTATTCTTTATTTTCAATACTTGTTATTTAATCTTGTATTTTGTTTAAGTACTTTATATATAAATTATGTTTTCAATCTTTCTAGTTTCAATGAATTTCCTTTCCTGTATCATGTCTTGCTAAATTTTCTTACTTGGTTTCAAACCAAGAAAAATGTGTTAGTTGAGATGATGAATTCAACCTAACTGCTTATTTTTACAAGTTTAAATTGTTTTCGTAATACAAAGGATGAAAGATTTATTGTTATAATTTTTAGAGTAAAAATTGGATGATGTTATAATCAAGCTTAGTCTTTGTACTCCAAGTGTTTGATTTAATGTCTCATCCATAATTGTTCTTCAATTGTCAAGCGAACAATCATTTTTATATCCAATAAGTTTTAATTGAATAAGAAATATCAAAAGATATATCTAAATCAATGTTATAGCCTTAAAACATTCCACAACTTTTTCGTAAAAAGGTTTTGTTGAGGTGGTTTAAAAGTTCTATGTCTTGATCAATAGAAGAGTCATATTTTCATTATTTCTTGTGAAAGTAAAGTTATTTTTTTCTTAATTTTTACATGATATATCATCCGCTTCAAATTTATAATTGTTAAATTTGGATTGAATTATAAAGGGTAAGTTGAATAAATCATCAATATACTGCACTTGGAATGGTTTGGAACCAAGTCTTTCATTTCATTAATTAAATTAAATCCTTTCATATTAAGTCTTTAAATCCTTAAGTAGTTTAAGTTAATTTCGGTTATCAAGTTTTCTTCCATAAAAATTTCACAACTTCAAGCTTAAAATTAAATCAAATCATTATTTTGAAGGTTTATTTCAAAATTGCAAAGATTTCTTAAATCTAAGCTTTTCTTAAATTTTCAACAAAGCACTTCCTGTGGATATGATCTTGGTCTCACCAAGTAAATACTATACTGCATACTCTTACACTTATGAGTTTAGATTAGCCCTTCTTGTGAGGGGACACTTATATCACCTGATATTATATGCTTCCAAACCTCAAAGTAAACATAACAAGAATCCTCACATCTCTAACATATTATATATGTAAATAAAATGTATTCAACCCCTACCTTGGTTGTTCAAAGAGAAGAAAAACGAAGCATAGTACACAAAGATGGAAACTTCATTACTGTCAAAAACTTCGTATGATCAATCTATAGACCCTAACACCCAAACAATCATAGCAATGTGTTCAAAACAATTGTAATTAAAGGATTGAAAGAATAATTTAAATTTTGTTGAGGGTGTAAGGATATACTGAAATTTTACTTCCGTCCTTCATTTACAATTTTCTATTTTTTTATGTGAAAATATATAAATCATATGCATTTATATATATATATATAATTAGGATGACTTGGGATGGAAGGAAATAATAAAGCAAGGGTATTGATGGATGGGCAGTGAACGTACGATATTAGGATCCTAACTTTGGCGGTGATGAAATAAAGAAAATTGAGTGGCAAAAATTACAACACCAACATACAAGTGATGGCATCACCATCTAAGCACTCAGGCATG
>QLOD02000017.1:20693489-20710335 GCA_003260245.2 Sideroxylon spinosum | reverse complement strand
CTCTGCTCCTTCTCTGTCATCATATTGTTTGATTTCTCAATGGGTTGATGGAGAAAATGGCGGTGAGAGTATTCAGGTATAATTCACTAGCGGTGTTGAAGGAAATGTAGATGGTGTGATACCTAAAGCTTTGTGAAGAGATATATATATACATTAAGAGCAGCTTGGATGAAGGTAAAATATCCCTCTAAATTTTATATCCGTGGGATCCATCTTTTATCATGGTTTGGCAAGTTATTTTTCCCTCCTCTTCCTTCTTCCCCATCCGGAGGTTTCTCCCGGATAACTTTTGGACAGCCTTAAGGATAGCTAAAAGTTATCCGGCTCTAGACCCCTGCTTTTTTACTTTTTTAACCTTCGTTATCTCTTTATAAATTTAAAAAAATGTGATATTTATAAATTTATTTTTATAAACTTAATTTTTTAAATAAATTTATTTTTATAAAATTTAATTTTTTAAATAAATTTATAAAAAATTAAATTTTCAATAAATAAATAATATAGCTTCAAATTGTTCGAAAATAATTAAATTGAGTTGGTTTTGTAATTTAATATTTAATTTAATGGGTAACAAAGTTTAGGATACCATAAGGGTAAAAGAGTCATTTGATTATTTTTTTATCATTCACCCCCTCTTATATATAAAATATCCAAACTAAGTTAAAAGTTATCTCCCTCTATAAACATCACATCAATGTGGGTCAACCCTCTAAAAATAATACCCCCTCTTATCTTATACCCCCTCCAAAACTTATTTCCTAAAATTTTAGTACCATCCAATCGGCCCCTAAGGGAATGTTGTTTGAGAGATATAAATACGTAATTAGATAAATAATCTATCATTTTTAACTAAATTGACTTTAGTTTTTTGTTTGATTTGTAGTGTTAGAACTCCGAATTGAGTTTCATATCTCCCAAAACGAGGGATAAGTAATACCATGGGGGTGTAGTATTACTTATATCTCACCTCTGTATTTGTTTCACATTAAAATCTAAAAGTTTAAAATTATTTCATATCATATTTTATGTCAAATCACATCTTTTATTCCATTTTCTATCTCACCAACCAAACGTTAAAAAAATAATCCAACATAGAAAATTAATTCCATGTTATATCCAATCCTATATATTATTTCATAATATTACTTATATTTCATTATACAATCCAGGTGTAAAAGATTTTTTTCTTTTTATATTTTAAATTTGTTAAGCTAAATGGAATATTTTATATTTCATCTGACGCGGCTGCAGTTTCCAATCTTGACTATTGGGTTTGTTTAGGTTTTAAATCATTATGGTCAGAGAAGCTTCCAATAAATTTTCTGATGCAGAAACGGTCTTCACAAGGTGAGGGAAGAGGAAATATGTTGTTAAAACTCGGCGTGATACGAATAAACTCGCCCTCGATCTTGTCGCTCTGCATAATGTCAAACATTTTGGTAAGCTGGAAGCCTTCTACTTCTAGAAATCTAGACTAGATGGGCCATTTACTAGCCTTGATCTTTCCTTTTTGCCTCTTTTACTAGTTGTTTGAATTTGTTAGTTTCTTTTACTTTTCTTTTTTAATTAGTAAAAAATAAACAACAATGAATTGGTCATACCCTTCACCCTCACTCCTGAATTTTCTCTTTCTCTTTTTTTTTTTCTTTTTTTTGGCTTACTGTTGTGATGATAAAAAATAAAGAAATAAAAAATTTAATCAAGAAAATACTTTAATAGGCTTAAAGTCACAAAATGCTATTTTAATTTTAGCCTGCTCACCTAGATCATTAAGGTGATATTTGCTTTGTGTTTTTGTTTTTTTTTTTTTATTTTTATTTTATGTATTAAAAGTCTCAAAATAAGAAAATAGAAAACACTCTACTTCCATTATTTTAATATTTTTCTTATTTTTAATGAAAAACGTATAAAACGATTTTTCGTTATTTTTCATTTCATGTGTAATCTAATTTTTCTATCTTATAAAACAAATTTCGAAATATAAGTGACCAAATGCGGAGTTTTTTTTTTTTAAATGCAAAACGTTTAAACAAAAAATAAAAAATAAAAACAAAAAATAAAAAAATAAACCAAATGAACCCAATCAGTTGAACATATGTCAATGAATAACTGTATAAAAATAAATTTGTTCCATATATGTATATATAGAATTTAATATGTTCTGCAAATTCATATATATAAACAGTTGCATATTTATTTTATTTGATTTTTTTATTCTTTCGATTTTAATTGCATCCTCGTCTCGTCTGATTCCAACTTTAATATTTAAAATTCCAATCGTAGTAGAAGTCTTATCAAAGAGTATGAAAGTTGAGTGTATTCAAAGTTCATGGAAAAATTTAATTAAAAAAATAAAAATTTTCGAATTTTTTTGAATTGTTTTTGAGAAATTTTTTGGAGCTCCAATTTGTACTCTATCCAAAAAAAAAAAAAAAAAATAATGACTTAAGTCTCCCCGTTTTTGTTAATGTTATACAAGCTTTATTAAAGTTCATTTTCTTAAAATTTTAAATCAAATTATGTTATATATTAATATTTATTATAATATTTATAAGTGTAGTATTTAATATATAAATAGGTATATATATGGGTACAAGACAGATTAAAAACTA
Source organism: Sideroxylon spinosum (assembly GCA_003260245.2). NCBI lineage: Eukaryota > Viridiplantae > Streptophyta > Magnoliopsida > Ericales > Sapotaceae > Sideroxylon > Sideroxylon spinosum. Next base: position 20,707,723 of record QLOD02000017.1, on the reverse strand, counting down.
TGATTCTCCTTCTTTTGGAGGCTTCTCTGGTGGATTTGGAAGAAACAGTGGCAGCAGTTGAGAGCTTGCCTGGTAATAACTTAAGGGTACGTTTGTTTGGAGGGATTGGATGATGGGGTATAAGTAATATCATGGATAATATATGGGATTGGATAAAATATGGTATTAGTTTTTTATGTGATATTATAAATGTAGTGTTTGATTGGTTGGATATAAAGTGAGATAAAAGATGTGATTTGATATAAGATATGATATGAAATAATTATGAACCTTTGGACGTCGGAGGGAAACAAATCCAGCTTTGTTGGACCTTTTCTTTGTTGTTTCAAGTTTGTGGCTGCTTTTTCCGAACGCCTCTTGGATTTTCTGATCTTGGAATGTTCAAAATTTGGCTCTTTGCTTCTTTGATCGGACGTGGTTGTTTCAATACCCTACAACTGTTTGGTAATTGCAATCGTTATACTGGCTGTGTTTGGTTACTTGGAAGCAATTTGTTTTTTTTTTTTTTAATACATACATATATATATATATATATATAACTTTTTCGTCTTATATAATTTTTTTTTTAGAAACTAGTAATTTTTAAATATATTAATCGCACTCGTAAATAGAAAAAAAAATGATTTCTGCAACCAAATGTTAAAAAAATCAAATTTTAATGAAAAGATTATATAAAATAAAATAAAAACAATTAAAAACAAAAAATCAGTCTCTCCACCTAAATCGAGCCACAACCCTAAGACTTTTAACACTCCACCTTATGATAACATAATTAAGGGCTTGTTTAGGGCTTAAAAAAAATAGCGTAAAACACTGAAAATTATTATAATGTTTTAACACCTTTTGCACTCTTTTGTATTTCGTGAAATTTTAATAAATTTATGTATATCTTCATATTTCAAAAAAATTTTACAAACTTAATAAATTTTTTACAAATCTCAATAACATTCAATTAACCACAATAACTTTTTTACAAATCCAAAAAACTTTTTAATCATTTTTAATAAATTCAACGCAAAACTATTCTGACAAAACTAAAAAAATCATTTGAAAATTTTTTCTCTCCAAAAAACTGATGCAAAAGTCAAAAAATTTCATTATTCATCTTTGAAAAAAGTAATTTGATAATTACATGCCAAACTCCAAAAAAGTTTTAAAACTATATATTTTTTAGGATAAATTATATCTAAACCTCTTTAACATTAGACTAATTACACCTAGACTCTTGAACATTTTAACCTTACACTTAGACCCCTTATTCCCAAATATTTGTAACACTTGGGTCCATCCGTTAAATTGTACCGTTAACTGACCGAATTGTCATGGTAAAATGACGACAATGCCCCTGCCCACTTCAAGAAACGCCCAAAACGCCTAAGGCTTTCATTTTCGATTTTTTTTTATACTTAAACCGAAAGTAATATAATAAATATATTAAATGTTAAAATATTTAGAATTAAAATTTATTAATACAATTAAAATGCTATAATAAAAATTCATTTATTGAAAATTTTTTCAAAATTCCGGTAACAAAATCTGTCCGTTTTTTAAAAAATTAAAAATATTAGTTTCACTTAATTTTATGTATAAAAAAAAGAAAGAAAAGAAAAAGCAAAAAAGGAAATTGAAGAAAAATTAAAAAAATTAAAAAACTAATTTTTCCTTAAAAAAAACTAACTTTTTAGTTGTTAATAATAGTTAGTTACAAAAAAAATTAGTTCTTTTACTTGTCAAATTGAACCGATAATGAGGTAAAACTATCTTTAAATTTTAGATTTTTTATATTTAATTTATTGTGTGTGATAATAATTTTTTTCTTAAATTTTATTCTTTTTCTTCTCATTTTTTTTATGTTTTTGTTTATTACTAGAGGCACCAATTAATTTAATTATTTATTAAATTTTATATTAAATTAATCTAATTTTATTATTTATTAAAATAATTTAATAAAATATAATTTATTTATTTATAAAATATAATTCAATAATTAGTATAACTTGATTATTTATTAAAATTTTTTAATAAAATATATTTTATATAAATAAAATTACAAATACTTTAATTTAACTATGATATTTATTTAAAATAATTTAAACTAGTCAATTATTAAATAAATTATTTTTATTATCTATTAAAAATAATTTAATAATATATATTACGTATTAATTTATATAATTAATTTTATTATTTTAGTTTGGTTTTCTTATTTTTTAAAATAATTTATTTTAATATGATGTGATAGAAATAGACAAAGTTTTAAAGTTGACAAAATGTTTGCAACCAGAAAAAAAAAAAAAAAAACAAAGTGAAAGCATTTTTTTTTTTGTTTTACGGCTAACAGCAGATTCTGACTACACGATCTCATCATCTGCGGTTAAGGCAACCAAAAGACAACAGCTTTTTAAAGTACTTTCAATTTTTTTTTTATCATTTTTTCTCCATACATAAACTCAATAAATTATAATATTTCAATTATATTGATAAATTTTATTTTTAAATATTTTAGTATTCAATATATATATATTATATTACTTTCAGTTTCAGTATAAAAAAAAACCGAAAAGTGAAAGCGTTGGGCGTTTACGGACGTGATAGGGGTATTTTTGTCATTTTACCATGAAAATTCGATTCGTTAACGCAGTAATTTAACACTTAGGCCTATCCGTTAAATTGTTCTGTTAACTATTTTGATGGATAAATTTTAATTTTTTTAATTTAATAATTTTACTCTTTATAATTAAAAAATAAAAAATATAAGAGATTATATATGATAATTTTAAAAAAGTTGTAGCATTTTAATTATATTGATAAATTTTATTTTTGAATATTTTAATAATAAATATATTTATTATATTACTTTCAGTGTAAGTATAAAAAAAAACCGAAAATGAAAACCTTGGGCATCCTGAACGTTTTTTGAAGTGGGTAGGGGTATTGTCGTTATTTTACCTTGAAAATTCGTTTAGTTAACGGAGCATTTGACAGATGAGCCCAAGTGTTACAAATATTTGAAAATAAGGGAATCAAGTGTAAGGTTAAAATATTCAGATGATCTAGGTATAATTAGTCTAATATTAATGGGTCTACGTATAATTTACGTATTATTATTTTTTTATTGTTTCTCGTTGTCTGTCACCAAAGAGATTCTAAGTGCACTTGAAACTTAACAAATATCGTGATTTGACCATTCTTTTGAGTGTCAAGAGGGGGACCAAAAAACGCCTTTCGTTGTATGCAGAGAGAGATGAACAATGAGAATTTGTGCATTATTAGTTTTTTTAGAAATTTATAATAATTTATAAAAAAATTTACACTCCTTTTGGAACTATAAATTTGATAAGATTTGATTTCATTTGATAAGAATTCTCACCAGTTCTTATGTTTGAAATTAAAATATAATTTTATGAGTTGGATTTAATTTTATTTTATATTTTAAATTTTAGAATTTTTAAATCATTCAAAATCCAATCTAAAACAATATGATTTAACGAGAAATTACTATTATCTTAAGTAATTTAAATAAGTGAACAAATTTTTTCTATTATATCATATTTTCTACTTCTATTATTATGTTCAAACTTAATTTTTTTTTTAAATCAAATCAATTCAATTTTTAATTTAAACTATATCCCAAATACAAAATTTAATTTATCAAATGAAATATAAGGGAAACAAATCAATTTTATATTCTGAAATGAAACGAATTTTAACAATGAAATGTTTTTAAATGAAGTTCGGTAATGCTAAATAAAATTTGGCTTGTCCTTTGCCTTTTTAAAATTTTAACATATAAGTTCCTTGAGTTCTGTATTCTTTTGCCACTCAACTTTCATGCTACCTCCTTCTTTAAACGGGGCAGTCGACTTTTGATCCGACTCGTGGCCTTCCTCCGTCCGTGATTCGTCACTTAAAATATTAAAAAATATTAAAAAAATTAAGTTAAGACGGGTTAAGTATAATTTTTTTTTTAATCGCAACCTGACCCAATTGAAGAAAAGCCAGATCAGTCGGGACGACCGACCCATGGCTGGTCAGAAACCGAGTTAAGGTGACCCGGCCCATTTTCCATCTGTAAAACTGAAATTTGGTCAAATCAATGAAAATTACCCAATAAAGCTTTTATAATGAAAGTCGCAAGGCCACCAGAAAAATAGGTACAATAAACTAATTAGGAACCCATCCCCTTGTGTTTGTTTTCGAAAATATTAATCTATTTCTAATTTTATAGAACATTATGTGTGTGTTTGAAGTAACAAAAAGTGAGATAAAATGTGAATTCGTAACGCGTGCAGTAAAATAATAAGTTAAAAGGTTTTAGAAGTTTTTAGAGGTTTTTGTAATTAATCAAATGCCAAACGCACCCTATATAAACCAAACTAAACCAAGCATTTTTCCACTAAGTGGGTCGACTATATAGATTTTGACAACACCAATCAAATTTGTTTAGAGCCATATTTCCATTAGATCCATAAAGGTAAGTTTATATTTAATAGTTTCTTTCCAACTTCTCTTAGGTCTCTTTCTTCCTGGCAATCTCTATACTTTCACGTTTTTTAACTACTGTCTCCATTGGACGTCTTCTAACATAGCTGAACCATCCTAAACGATTTTCTCTCATTTTATCTTCAATCAGTGCTATTCCTACTTTATCCCTAATGTCCTCATTCTTAATCTTATCTCTCATTGTGATCCCATATATCCATCTTAACAAAATATACATTATATAATTAAAATAAGGATAAATTACACCTATACCCCTTAAATATTTTCGTAATTACACATGGACCCTCTCGACATTTCATATTTACAGGAACCTCCCTTATTTTGAAATGTTTGTATACCTGACCCCCTTCTGTCTAGCCGTCGTTAGGATTTTAGTAAAAAACGTTGGCAGTAGGCATAAGGTGTTTTGAAAATACCATTTCTACCCTTTTCTAATGTTTGAACATATGTAAATGGACTAAAATACCCTTTAATTGAAACGTTTATCAATTCAATCACATTTAATCCCATCTCTCTCTCTCCTCAATCTGTGACGAAGCTGACGGACGAAGGGAAAGGAACTTGATCTGGAGCGACGATGGAGTAAGAAGAAAATCAAAGTCTTCCAAATGATGGAATAAGAAGAAAACCAAAAGCCCATTGATTTTGTTCGTCATTTGCCTCGCTCAGTTCTTTATGTGCCCAATTTCTCCTCTTTAGGCCTCATTGTTAGGGTGCTTTATTTTTTTAAACAACGTCCATTATATGGAAAGTACGGTAAAAGTTCTCCATTTTTGTTGGATTTTAGCTAACGTTTGGTATTTTTGTCTATCGGAAAAAAAAAATTTGAAGTTGGGTTAATTTACATTTGGTATTTTTCTGTTTGAAAAGAAAAAATTGAAAGATGGATTAACTTACCTTTGATTTTTTTTGTATCGAAAGAGAAAAAGTTATATGAAAGTATTGAAAGAGAAAAAGTTGGGTTAACTTTCGTTTGGAGAGTTTATGTTTGGAGGTCGTTGTTCGAATAATATAACGGTGGTGGCATGTACTTAGTTTCTGTATAATTGAAATAATTTTTGGGATTAAAAGTCAAAACCCACTAGTGACCTTGCTAATGCAAACAACTTTGAATTGGGATTGCCTCGACACAGCAAAATCTACTAGCCATTAACATTCCTTTTTCCTTGACATTTCAACTAAGATATGAAAAGGTAAAAAAGCAGTATCTCTGTCCCTACTGCAACGTGATAATAAGCTAAAAAAATTTTATGTCTTTGGTTCTTATTTTCTTTTTTTTTTTTTTTTTTCCATCCTTGGAGCCACTATGCTGTGTAGTTATTAGCATTTTTATGCAGTTAGCATAAATTATATACCTCTTTTGTCTGAATTTTTTTCTTTTATATGATAGTAAGATGTCAACAAACAGCAGTGGATGTAGCAACCCTGGATTGAGGTATCGTAATAGACAGTTTAAATGTGAGAAAAAAAACAGCTATTGCCATATCAGAGTTGGTAAATAATCATGGGAAATTTTATTTTCGATGTGCTATGAGGGAATATAACTACTTTGCCTGGTGCACTGCTCTACCCATGAATGAAATTAGAGAAGTCAAGTAACTAAGTGAAGCCAATGAAACTATGCCAAACGAATTTAGGAAAATTCATACAAGACTTCAGAATTTGGAAGCTAACCAAGGAGTTTTAAAATCTTGCTTATTGTCAAATGTAATTATCACAGGAATGGTGTTCATTGTGTTGGTGTAATATTGGCAAAAATACTTTGATAATTAGTTTGAACGGCTAATGTTGTAAACAGTTGTCTCTAACATGAATTTATGATAAATAGTTGTTGTGTATAATGAATTTGATCCTCTGGTAAATAGTCAATGAAACTCGGTTGTTTTGTATTTTAAATTTCAAACTGTACCTGTTATTGATCCTCGTAATGCATTGCAATATTGCACAAAAAAGGCCATTATTAGGTCTTGGGCGTGAGTTGGCACTCCCTATTTTGGTTAAAATTGGTGATTTGTGTTGATAACAATTCATGACTTTAGTTGTTGTAAATGTTAAGAAGAAAGCTTACCTATATTTCAACTGACAAAACTGTGCTTAACGCAATGAATGGAGGGTATGTTGTTTAATAAATGGTTTAGTTGGCTTAATTTGGTTTGTGAGCTCTCTTTCTAGGTCTTGTTTGTGATTACAGTGCCCTTGTTGATAAAATATTTACACTGTTTGGGATTCTTTTTAAAGCTCTGTCTTTGAACCATTGACATGGAATTTTCACAAATTTTATAAATCTGATTCTTTACTATAATAGTCCTCTGTATGTCATGTTTTGATCTAGGATGTCCCAAGGAAAATGGAAATTAATGGAATTATTTGTACATAGTTCATTGTTTTACGGCTAATCAAATAAAAATTATTTTGTCTTACAAATGCCTTCCATATTTTTTTAATATTTTTCTTAATCCCAACAAACAATAGTAGAAAAAGAGGTGTCCTGCATTTTCTTTCCCAGAGTTAAATACTGGATCTAGACATGCCTTTGAGAAACCAATGTGTCAATGATATCCAAACTGTATGCACGTTTATTATTTTATTCTATATCAAAAGGATTTTATCAAAATACTGGGATATCTACTTGAGCATACAATATTGTCCCTGTGCACCTTCTACTATTTGCACAATGTTTTCGGCTTCAAATAGAAAACAATTAAGCCAAATTTTGCTCATTTTCCTGAACCATTCAACAAAAAGCACACCTGTATATCAACTGCCTAATACATTCGTATTCAATTACAACATATAGATATCACATTCAACAAGTAACGCACCTATATATAAACTCTCTATTACATTCCCATTCAATTACAACACACAGATATCACACTTCATACATATAACCATGTAATAAAGGTAGCTAATGCCAACATCACAATCAATTTTATTCAGTTTCAGAAACAATACGTAAGCTGCAAAACTTAGTAACTTGCATAACATTAACCATTGATTTCAAGTACATATCATTCTAATATACATCTATGTCAATCCCACCAAACAAAAAATCTCTTATTCTCCCCATCTCATCCCTTTCATATACAATTCATGCCCATATACACCAAAAAGAGAAATGCTATTGCTGGTCCATATAGTCAAAAGAAATACAATTGCTTTTGGTGGTGTAAAAAAAAATGGCAATTACTATTGTTAAAAAGTCTGTCCATCTATAGCAAAATAATATTAGGAAAAAGATTAAATGAGTCTTGCTGCCAGTGGAGGTGCTGCTGAAGCCTGTGAAGGCTATGGCAGAGGTGGTGGTGCTGAGGATTGCTATCGGTGGTGCCGCTGAAGAGGTGATACAAAGCCTGCGAAGGATGTGATGGAGGTGTTACTACTGAAAATTCTGATTGACTTACTGGTACTGATGTTGCCGCAGAACACCGACTTCCTATAACCTGTGGAGTTAAAAGCGGCCTTTGTTTTGTTGGTCTGCTACTACATTTAGTGGCATCTTTTCGCTTCTGTAAACAAACGAATGCAAATTTGTCAATATTTAGTATGATTAAATAAAAATACACAAACTGAAATAAATTTAGATAAATCATAGATATACAATGAGTAGATATTGTCTTACTTTGACAGGGGCTCTCTGACATGTCCTGCTATTATGACCAATCTGCCCACAGTTCTTACAAGTTATACTGTGCCATTTGCTTGATTTACTTGTGCCAGCAGCAGACTCATCCTCTTCTCTTCTTTAGTTCCTCCTTGGCTGGCCTGGAAGTCTTCGTAGTTTGGGAGGTTGAATCAGATCCCCTTCCACCTCGCCCTCCCACATTGTTTCATCGAGGATAGAATGAATAATCCTTTCATAAGTATCCATATCCTTAACTTTGCTAAAAAATGGATCACAAAAATTCTCCAAGCACATCCTCTTGGACAGTAAACATGTTGCCCCATGTCTACAAGGTATGCCGGACATGTCCCAACGTCTACAAGAACACGTTTTCCTATCGACATATACGACATATCTTGTCTGTTTATCTAGCACCTCATACTCATCTCCATCAGCATATAACATATTGCATTTTCGACTCTCTTGACTGATGCTGTCCAACTTAGTCATCGTATTTTTAGTGACTACACCCTCTCATGTACTAGCTTACTGGAACTTATCACGAATTTTTCTCATCATCTTACTTCTTATTCCATCAAGCAAAGTTAGAATTGGTTTAGTGCGCAAGTTACCTACCCAATTATTAAATGACTCGGTGAAGTTATTGGTAAGGTGATCTACCTTCACAATAGGATTAAATTTATGTTTGGCCCACAAATCCAACGGAACTTTCATCATCCATTCATGGGCAACCGGGCGTGTAGTTTTAATAAATTCCATTGCCGTCTTAAACTCTACTGCATTGCATGCCTTTGAAGCTCCCCAGATGAGACTCCTTAATTGGACCCCAGGATGAGATTGTTTGAAATTGCTGTATAGATGCCTCACACATCGTCTTTGTGTTATACCTGGAAAGAATTCACGAATTGCATTTTCGATTCCCTTAATATGAAATTGCTAGCAACATTTAGTACATATACAATAACAATAGAAAAACAGCAATTGGAATACAAACTTCATTATAATCAACCAATTCATGCAAGGAATAGACAACTGAACACAACAACAGAATATACATGCTACAGTATAACTTTACAATATATAATTACAGAACAATACTGGACATGATAACTTTACAATAGAATATTTGCTTAGCTGGGCTGCACATGAATAATTAAAAGCAAAATGAAACAGAGTAAAGCAAAATGAAACATGAATGAAACAATCACATTTGAAACAATCACATTTGAAGCAAAAAATAAGTTAATTTAACTACAACAGAATAATTTACTTACTTTCTGGCCATCTGACATAAATGTCCATGGCTTGTCAATCCCAATGCAAGTCTGTAAATTGTCCATGAAAAAACTTCAGCTCTCTTTATTTTCAGCCTCAGCTACCTCAAAAGCAACAGGAAATATTCCTTCATCCCCAATTAAATGCAATTACTGCTAATAAAACCCCACCATATGGACCTTTCAAGTAGCAGCCATATAAACCAATAAAAGGCCTGCAACCTTTTCTCAATCCTATCATAACTGCCTCATAACTGATAATATGCTAACGAAGAAAGGATTTAGCTCACCTATAAGTCTCTCGTACTATATTTTTACCATATTTCTTGGATTTGTCCATCGTATCTCAACTGCATACAAATGGAGCTTTGTGTAATTTTCTTTAAAGCTTCCCTCTAGTTTATCCATAGATTTCTTCCTGGCTCTAGATAACTATATCCAACTACACTCAATCCTAAACTTTTTGTGCAGTTTAATTTTCATGCCTCCCAGTGTCATAGCAGAATTTTTCCTTAACCTTTCACTCATTCTCTTAGCAATCCATACTGATGTGGCCTCAGAATTCTTAGGGTTTGCAACACAGTTGTGTGTTGGAAAAATTGACTTAATTTGGTATGTAATGCCACCACGCATGGGTGATGCATGAATCTACCATTTGCAACCATCACTTCCACAATGGGTAGTGACTCTCGTTCTTTCATTTTTATCTCTAATGAGCTTAAATCCCTCTTGAATGGCATAATCTCTTAGCACCTCTCTAAAGTGGTTAACATCGTCAAACATCAGTCCCTTTTTCAGTTTAATCTTCTCGTTCCGTTTGTCAACATAAACTACTCATGCTTTTTTCCTTTTAACAACATTAAGATCAGAATCTATAGCAACACTATCTGAATCATCAGAACCATAAGCCTCTATGTGATTATTTTGAATGTCTTCTTCCCGGAACTCTCCACTAAATATTTCCTCAGTCTCATGCTCACTGTCGAGACTCACTTCATCCTCAGACTCAAGACTCTCATCAATACCACAATAAAAAAAAATGACTCATCCTTATAATCAGATGCAGGGAAGTCTCCACAATTTGACACCGTCTCAGGGGTAAAGACTCCACTGCATTCTGCCCCAGCTTAAGGTGTAGGGATACCAGTGCATTCTGCTCTTACATGAGGCGTAGGAACACCACTACATTCTGCCCCAGCCTCTACCCCAGCTTAAGGTGTAGAGATACCAGTGCATTCTGCTCCAGCCTGAGGCGTAAGAAAACCACTATAATCTGCTCTAGCCTCATGCATTGGTACCCCACTACATTCTGTCCCCTATCAAGTATAGGGTCACTATCTTAAGCTGCCTCAAGTAACAAATATGTAGTTGGTTCAGCAGGTTTACCTTCACCTCCGCATTCATCAAACGGTGGTGGTGGTGGGCATTTAGTAGTTACAACGCTAAGGCCATCCAAATTAACAACCTCAACATTGATGTCTATCTCACGCTTTCTAATTATATGAAACATATCCAACAAGTCATAGTCTGTCTCTATGTCAAATCTAACTGTCCCCACTTTATAGTACACATTCACAGATAGTCCGACGGATGGAGAAACATCATGTAATGCATACTCCCATATGTCATCAATAAGATCTTACCTAAAGTATCGATCAGGATCAAAATTCCTAATTGTAAATACAGATAAAGAATTTCCATAGTGCACTGATAAATCATAATGTGTAACAGACAGAGCCATTTGTTACCTATCAAAAGATTATAAGAGTAAATAGTGAAAAAAAACATATGGTAATCAATCAATATAGCATAATTAAACAGTAGTACAATATATAAACAGCATGAACATCATTCAATAGCTAACACATTAACACAACAAAAATCAGCAACTAAATCAAACTCGAGTATGGAAAACACCTGCCACTACAGGCATCCAAGTTAGTTACACCAAACAGACCGTGAAAGGGCACGAGTCTGGTTTCCTATAAACAAGTTCAATTTAGCAATTAAGAATCTCTATAGTGCACAGATAAATCATAAATCATAATGTGTAAAAGATGGAGCCATTTGTTACCTATCAAAAGATTATGAGAGTAAATAGTGAACAAAACATATAGTAATCAATCAACGTGGCATGATTAAACAGTAGTGCAGTATATAAACAACGTGAACATCATTCAATAGCTAACACATTAACACAACAAAAATCAGCAACTAAATCAAACTTAAGTATGGAAAACACCTGCCACTTCAGGCATCCAAGTTCGTTACACCAAACAGATCATGAAAGGGCACGAGTCTGGTTTCCCTTGGAAATAGTTTCCCATACACAAGTTCAATTGAGCAATTAAACTTTGTAAGTCTTGTACTACAAAAGTTCATTTACTATTATTAAAACCAAATCAAACAAGTAAAATTACAAAAAATTTCAACTTAGATTTACATTTAAATCCAAAAACAGATTAAAAACTAAACTACAATACCAGTTAAAGAAATTCCTTAAAATACCAAAAATTCCCTAAAATAGCAATAAAAGAAGCCCTAAACACAAATCATAAAGGATGTAGAGTCTACAAAAAAGGTATCTGTAGCCGCAAATCCTAAAATTGGTAACGTCTTATGAATATGGTCTTTATAATATTAATATTCATAATAAATTTTATATAATTTATAAATACTAAAATTACAAAAAGTTTCAACTTAGAATTACAATTAAATCCAAAAACAGACTAAAAACTAAACTAAAATACCAGTAAAAGAAATTTCCTAAAATACCAAAAATTCTCTAAAATAGCAGTAAAAGAAGCCCTAAACCCAGATCATAAAGGATGTAGAGTCTACAAAAAAGGTACTTGTAACCGCGAATCGTAACCCTGGCCGTTTCAAGAACAATGAGAAGGGACAAGACGATGGTATGTTCATACAAAGAAGTAAAAGAAGCAAACATTAAATCAGTATTGAAGCAGTAACAGAAAATCTAACCCTAAATCGGAAGGAACATATGGATGTCAAGGGAAATACATACCTGCGTACGACTGATGATGATTGAAGGGTACTGTTAATGACGATCAAAGCATAAAATCGATGATAATGATCAATCAATAAGTGGTTTACAAAAACAAAGATCGATCGTGAACTTCGTCATTTCAGGGAAACCTTGGTTGGTGGAGATAGATGGGAGAGATGATGGGTTTCTTCAATGAAACACGAACCGTGGTTTACAAAGCTTTTAACCATTGAGGGTTGAATACCCGTTTATCACTACAAGGGGTATATATGACTTTACGCCATCAGATTTAACAGCATCATGTGAATTAATAATGGAAGGGGGTCAGGCATACAAACATTTCAAAATAAGAGAGGTTATTGTATATATGAAATGTCAAGACGGTTTATGTGTAATTACGCAAATGTTTAGAGGGTGTAAGTGTAATTTACCCTTAAAATAAATACGATATTACAAAAATAATATTTACTCTTGTTATATGCTACATACTAAGCACAATCTTATAATTTTGTAATTTTTTTTACAGATACAAGAATATGAAAATCCAAAAATTATCTTTCGACTGCACATGTTCGTAAGTAGTATATTATGTACAGTTGGTATGAAAATTACACCATAATCGATTAGGAATGTGCGAGTTTTGAAGAACATTTTTTTTTTTTGCTGATCGGGTTTTTTTTTTAATTCTTCTTTCAATAACAGTGGCCGCTGCCACTTGGCACACATGGCTCCGCCGCTGCATGGACTCCCAAAAAAATCAATCTCTCTCTGTGTCTCGTAGAAGTCCCGTCTAGTTTATCATTGCAGTGTTTTCTACCTCGCTAGAACAAAAAAAAATTTTTTTCCCTTTTGCTTTGGGGGGGTTGGTAGAGAATTTTACCAGCATAAACTGCGTTAAGAAGAAACATGCATTTGGAAGAAACATGCATTTGGAAGCGTTTAACAGCTATAGAAAAAGGCAAAACTCAACAAACGTAAGACGCAGAATAAATAACGGGCATAACAAGGGCCTGTAGTATCAACACACACTGCCCCTGCCTGAATTGACATACATAGAGCATACATAATAGACATTCTATTCACTTGCATTCAATATTCTGGAGCTCCCTAGCCTGGATGTTGACGTCCATGGTGCAATACATATCGGTAGATTTCTTCTTCTTCATCACAAGCATCAGCGTGACCTTTCCTCTCAGCTTAGATTGGCTTGTCAGATGCAAAATCCCAGAGTTTACATCATTAGCCAATTCTGAAATGTTTGCTCCGACCAGGTCCACTTCAACATCGAACTTCTTGGTTGATTGTAAACTGGCTTTAGACTTTGGGACAACTGCGCTCCCAACTTGTGTCCCCCTGTAGTAGAAGAGAATGGTGCTGTTGTCGTATTTATAGGGGCCGAAGTTGGTGTTTTTCACCCCAAGTCGAGCACTCATCGTCAGGTTGAAAGAATGATTGGTGGTCGAGTCCTGGACATCAAAGGTCTTAAATGTGGCGGACCGAACCCGGAACTTGGGTGTTTTAACTTTCATCACTGTTAGTGAAAATAGTGTGATAACACCGATCTGAAAAATTACGAAGGCTACTAGATATATGATGAGTTTCTTGCGCTTCTGACGGCGAAGCTCTTCGGACTCGGCGGTGACCGCCTCTTCATCGCTTCGGGCATTACCATTTGCAGGTGCCAGAGGGTAGCCTGCTCGCTGCTCCTTTTGTGCCATCATAGTGATTGATTTTACACACAAGGTTACAGAGAGAAAAGAAACTTCTTTCTCGAAGCAAAAAATGGTGTTGGAAATCAAGGAATTGTACTCACTATAGGTATAAA
>QLOD02000017.1:20437259-20449899 GCA_003260245.2 Sideroxylon spinosum | reverse complement strand
AAAGAGCTTTTTAATCATTATTAATCATAGTGGTATGTTGAATTGAAGTTTTTGGTGAAATTTCCTTTCTCTATCCTAGGATTTACTTTTAAGTGACTCGTATTTCTATATTTTTAATTGGAAGCTTTACTTTTCAGTTATTCTTCTACTTTTCCTTACTTCGTACTAGTTCTCAATTCTTGCATGTGTTTTGTTTCTTCTTTTTATCTTAATAGATAAAAAGGATGTTTGTTTTTCTTTTCATAGTGTTGTTTACAACTTAAGTAAACTAAGCTTTTCTTTTCATAGTGTTGTTTACAACTTAAGTAAACTAAGCTAGATTAGTCTTGGTTTTAACCTAGGAATGTAATGGAAGGGAAGATGGTGTATTTGAATATCATGATTTCAAATGTAATATATATATATATATATATATTTTTTTTTATTAAATTGTAAAACTGATTGAGCTTAGGTTTTAGCCTTAGAAATCAAATCACCCGTGTTATAATCGGGCTTTGGATACAAGTTGATACTCGTGTACATCAAGTGTCCGATTCTATATTTCGGTGAGTTCGAATCCAATTTTGAAACCCTAGTTCAATTTTTTTTTTTTAACGAAAGGTATAAAAGTTAAATCCTCTTACCTAACACCACATGTGTGGACGTTAGGTTAAGTTACAAATATATTCAAATTCATCTCTTTGAATCTCTCACACACAAAGAAAAAGAAAAAAAAAATTGATTGAACCACATTGTTTTCTTGTTGCTTTGTAGATGGGCAACATGTGAATATATATTTAATAACATGAGTAAATAAAGCGAATGGGCTTGTCAGGTTCCTGAATTTTGGGCAGCCCAGGAACAAAACCCATTTGTTCAGCAAATTCAGTTAGGGGTGTCAAAATTACCCGTATCCGGTGGGTATCCACTTCACTTGTGATATTAATAACTGGAACAGGGATGGAGATGGGCATGGAGATTTTAGGATTTACCCGAACGGGTACAGGGACGGAGACGGGTATGCTAGTCTCCATCCTATTTCCCCATACTCGTTTGAATATAATTTATATATTTTGATTTTAATAATTATTTAATATAATATATATATATATATATCAAAGATTACCAGAACTATATTGCTGGTAATGTTGTCATATATGTATATTTCCATCTTTTATTTAAGTTTAGATTATAAATTTTTTATATTTTTTATTAATTTATTTTTTTATTATTAAATAAAAAATTATTATATTTGACAAATAAACAGAGACAGGGCGAAGAATCCGTTAATTAACGGAGAAATTGAAACAAGAGCGGACCGGGATTACTGTACCCTCCCCTACCCGCGCCGTTGACACCCCTAAATTCAGTAAACCCCTAAGCAAAAAAACACCTGCAATCAATTCCCCCCCCCCCCTCTCTCCTCTATCTCTCTCTCTCTCTCTCTCTCTCTCTCGTGTCTCAGTCTCGGCCTCTCTTCAGCAACAAAGAGAAACGAGCGAAGAAAGAAGGGAATGGGAGGAGGCAGAGGAAGGTCTCGCACTCAGAGGAAGCACTTCAGTCAGAGCAGGGACAACGTTTGGAAGAGCAGAGGATCCGATTCTCAACAACAGGACGATGACAACAACAACAACAACAATAAAAGCAGAGACAACAGCGGCAATCCTACTTGGGAGCCCTTCGCCACCCAAAATCCAGCCTTCGATGAGTATTACAAAGTATACGTATATAGTCCTTTTGTATATATATAGACATATCACATGTACGTGTATTTGTTATGTATATATTTCAGCTGTATACGCATTAATTGTGGTCTTATATTTTACATGTAGGTCCAAGGAATAGTGTCCCCAGAAGAGTGGGATGCTTTCATCGAAATTCTTCGAAAACCATTGCCCGCCGCGTTCAGAATCAATTCTAGGTGAACCCATCTGAGCAATTCGAACTCACCCTATAAGTCATTTTGACTTATGATACCTTCTTTATGTGTTGATTGGTACAAGTGTTTTGGGTGAACTTTGGAAGATGCTTTTTTATTTTTTTCCTTTAATGAAAGATTTTTCATGCAAACCCAAGTGATGAGACTTGGCATTGTAAACTAATGGGTTGTTATTCTTATTTTAATTTAAAAATTATAGCTAGATGTGACGATCATGGCATCTAGGATAATTTAGCACAAGCTCTATCTTTGTGTATCATTCCTCTCCTCGACTACCAATTTTTGTTACTGTGATACTCGGGGGTGGACCTAGGATTTGTGATCAATAGGGGGCAAAATACATTTTGCAAGCGAGTGGGGACAAAATGCAAAAAAATAATGGGAGCCTTAGCAAAATATATAGATGAATGAGGGGCAAAAACAATTAGGTATGGCCGTATTATGAGTGTAATTTTTCCGGCAAGTAGGATACAATTGCCTTCTATAGGCCCAACTTTTCTAATGGTTCCATTGGCAATGCTTACAATAAATCATTGGTGTCTCAAATTTGCAGTTTGGTTTTTGGTTGTGAGGCATTCTGACCTCTATATTACAATTGCTGCAGTAATTATCTTCCATTGATTTTGTGAGCGTGCAACTTCTACAAATAGAAGACTTTGGTCAAACTACTTCCATCTAGATAATTTAATTTGGGTAACCCCTCAAAGTAAAATGAACTCTGACATTATAGTTTAATTTAAGGGAGTTTAAGCTTTTTGATGCGAAGAAGGTAATGTTTAAGTTCACGAAAGATTAGAATTACTTGTTGGTTTGAAGTTTCAAATTTTAATATCTATACATATATTTTAAATTTTGCAGCAGCCAGTTTTGTGGAGACATTCGATCGCAATTAGAAAATGACTTTATGAACACTCTCCGAGCTGAGGTTGGCAATTTACGTTTTCCCTTTCTCTTATCACGAATGTTCTGAAGCCTCCACTAGTATTTTACCTTTTTTTTGGGCATTCTCAATTATTCTTTTCCTTTACTTTTATTTATAGGCTGCAGATGGGAGTGAAGTGGAGGGAATTACACCATTACCCTGGTACCCTGAAAATCTTGCTTGGCATTCAAAATTTTCTCGCATGCAGCTGAGGAAGAATCAAAGCCTTGAGAGGTAATTGACTCTTCTAACGATCTTTTGTGTTTATCATTGCATAAATGAATGGGCCAAAGATCTTGGTAGGCACACTTTATGGGTGATGTCAGCCAGGCTTTTAATTTTCTTGTATCAGTTGATTCTATTTGTGGTTGCTCACTTACATTGTTGATGGTAGAAAAATGGCCCATTTTCATACCTACTTTTTCAGCAAGTGCACTTAAAATGAAACGTAATATTAGTTGCGTTTTTATTGCAGTCTGTTGAGTACTTTTTGTTTGATAACACTATCAGTTTGGGTGCATACTGTTCCTGATGTAACAATTGTTCCCGGAAATGTAAAATTATGTGATTATCTTCTATGCTTAACAATTTATGCAGTGATCCTTGCTTTGGTAATTCATTTATGTGGTCTGGATGGCCTCCAGGCATTGTTCTTATGCAGTTTGTTACCTGTGCCCCACACACACACACGCACACATATATATGTATTATAAGTATTACCTGTGCCATATATATGCTGAATCATTCCTCCTCCTTACCTCAACTATTCCTAATCCAAAATATTTGAGGGTGTATACGTGTCTGACTGACAGCATTGTAGCATGCACCAATTGTTTGCCTACCTTTAACACCGCTATCAAGTTTTGATACTTGAATCTGGAAAGAGGGCTTCTTATTGCGTTATCTGAACTTTTGTTGGTTTTTTGTTCTCCGAATAATAAATGATCTATTTTTGGAGGCACATTTATAAAGATGTTTTTTTTTTTTGATATTATGATGATGTGGGGAATTCTCATCGACATCACTTTGGGTGAAACATGCTTATATTGGTGTGTATGTATATATATGTCAAATGTTTGTGGCAATTTTTGGATTTATTTGATGATGTGTAACTATGGGTGATGGCAGTGAGTGCCTGTGCTCTGTATCTCACAAGCTTTATGATAGATAAATTCAGAAGACTCAGTTTAGAATTTACCGTTGAGGAATTAGAGTTTTGACATGATTATCATTAGGGTGGTCTTGGACTTCCATGAATAAGTCGTCCTTATATCAAGTGAGTATCTGTTGAATATGTCTTTAATTATTTGTCTAAACGTTGTGTGAATTCATATTGTGATGTCATTTTATAAAGGTATGCAACATTTGTTCAAAATGCATGAAGTAAAAATTGTATGAGAAAAATGTCTATCCAAATTGAACTTAATAATGTTTGCATGGTATTTCTTGTGAAAATTTTCTAATTGTGCAAAACACTCACTTTGTACATGATGGAAGCAAAACTAATACGATGTTGAATTGTTCTCATTCCTTTATTTGTGTGTTGTTTTCTGATAAAACATACATAGGTTCCACGAGTTTTTGAAGCTAGAAAATGAAATTGGAAACATCACGAGGCAGGAGGCTGTAAGCATGGTTGGTCGATTTTAGATATTGTTTGTCACTCTTCTGGTTTATATAATGCTATTTATTGAGATATCCATTGAAAACATCCAGTGTTTCAGTGTACTTGGTTACCTAATGTTTCTAGTTAAGTGCTTGCTTTTATTGTATGATATTCTTTTTACTCAGGTACCTCCACTATTCCTGGATGTATCTCCTGACCATTTTGTTCTTGATAGTAAGTTAATATTTATTCCTTTACTCACTGCTATTTAATTTTTTTTCCATCTAAAGAATATAAATGAATTTTGTTGAATGATAAGCAGTATTATTTTGCAGTAGTTTCTTGTCAAAGTCCCATCCATTATAAATGAAAATGAGTTTTGAAGTCTTGTTCTAAAACCTTTTGATCTTGTCAATTGTAAATCCTTTACGTGAGTATCAATGTTTCAAAGAGATTATTATATTTTAGATTTTTCCTTTCCTTTGTGCAGTGTGTGCAGCTCCAGGTTCAAAAACATTCCAATTACTTGAGATGATATACCAATCAACTGAACCTGGATCATTACCCAATGGAATGGTTTTATTTCTTTCTCTTTCTCTTCTAACTTCATCTTGAATTTCTGTTTTTCTTTTGCTTCAGTCCAATTTTGTGCATACTAAAGTTTAGTGAATAAATTTTGAAGATTTAATTCTCAAATAGTTGCATGTTGTTTTTCATCTTTTCATGTGATAAAGACATCCTGCATTTAGTAATTTGTATTTAGAAAATTTACTTTTGGCTTTATAATTTGCGTGGTTTAGGTGATAGCAAATGATGCTGACATTCAAAGATGTAATCTTCTTATTCACCAAACAAAGAGAATATGCACTGCCAATTTGATGGTAACAAATCATGAAGCGCAGCACTTCCCTAGCTGCCGTTTGAACAGGAATTATGCCAATGCTTCTGAGAACGGAATTGCAATGGAGCCAAGTGTAAGTCATCTCCTATTTGATCGTGTCTTGTGTGATGTTCCATGCAGTGGGGATGGTACTCTGCGTAAGGCTCCTGATATATGGAGAAGATGGTAATTTTCTGGTTGGTTACTATCTTTTTAGTTACTAGTCCAATAATTCTGAATTCCTCGGGAATCACTGTTTGTCATACAGGTCAGTAGGAACAGGAACTGGACTTCATGGCCTTCAAGTTCAGATAGCAATGCGTGGTACATTTTATCATTAGCATAAGTGCAAATCAAACTCAGTCCTGTCATAAACCTTCTTGACATCCCTCTTGGATGGACTTGTGATACTGAAAGCTTTTGCTGAGTTTAAACCTATTTGATCCCCAACACTTTCTTGGATTTAATTGGGATGCTGATCCTTCTTCAGTCACAGCGAATTCTAAATTGGATCACTTACTGCAGTCCATGAGTCTTTCTTCCTTGATGTTTAACACTTCCAATCTACTGTACTTCTTCATGACTTATGACTATGTTTTTAAGTCTATCTAATTTGTGGATTTTGTAGAGAATTTGGAGATATCAGTTTTTGGGCCTTGTTGATTCATTTTTGTTTCAAAGGGCTGAAATGGGTTGCACCCATTTGATTCATTTTTTGATATTGTTATTTTACTTGGAAAAAAGCCTAGATTTTAATCATTGTCTAATTTCTTTTCCTCTAATGTTCTTTTTTGTGTCCTTTAAATGTTTGGGAGTGATCTATTTTCAAACCTTGTCAGATAGATTTGATTATCTATTTGTGTTTGAACTTAAGCCATCAATCTGCTTACAGTTCTTCTTCTTCCAGATGAACTGAACCCCTCAACATTAATCATTTTTATCTTTTCCTGGAAGTTAGATTAGAAGCTTTCATTCTACTAAGATTATACTGTCTTTCTGTTGTTTATTTCCTGGTTTCAGGGATCTCTATGCTTAAAGTGGGCGGAAGAATGGTCTACTCAACTTGCTCAATGAATCCTGTTGAGAATGAGGCTGTGGTTACTGAGGTAAAGTTTCAGCTATTGGTAGGAATTTTTTCCGATGCTACAATTATGAAGATGAGGAGTCAAATGTTGATCTTCACAACTTCTGATTTTAATGACAATAAAATAGATGTAATTGCTTGTAAAATACTTCTAAGGGTTATGAATAATGAGAAAAGGGTGTAGCATGCCTGCCTTCAAATATTAGTTGTTTCCACAAATTTACACTGCTTTACCTTGATACTTTCTTTCCTTTCCTCCACTAAGAGACTAGGACAATGAGTTGGTCGTTGCAAATTTCAGCCCCAATTTTAAACTCTTAATAATGAACATGCCTTTTGGTTTTTCTGTGCACTTATGTTGAAGATTCATCTCTTTTCTAACAACCACAATGATTTTACTTTTCTCTTTTGTAACAGATTTCTAGTATTAATATCGTTGCTAAATCGTTCTTTTGGTGACTTCACATCTCCAAAAAGAGGACCAAAAAAAAAAAAAAAAAAAGAGGAGTGACGTATTATTTTTGATAATTTTACTTATGAACATTCAATGTCAAGGAAAAGAACAGACCTTCTCTATTCTGTATTCGCATTAAAAGAGCTACAGGCGTAAGGTTGGATATTAAGGAATCAAAACTATTATGGTAAAATATTTTTTATATCAGTTTGTCTCAATACATGCATAGAGCTAGATGTTGTAGTCAAGCCCAAGATCAGGGGGGGGGGGGGGAATTTCCTGCCACTATTAATATGAATTTGGCAGTATTACCTATAAGGATCCCTTTCTAATGACTACTGCCTGTGGTTTCAATTTTACCATTATTCTGTAACCAATCAAGAAGTGTACTTATGCACCCGGAAATGAAATGCTCGAGTCCTAGAGTTGGATTTTTTCATCAGGAACTGGTTCAATTTCCAAAAATTTAATTATTTTTTCGGACTTTTTCTGGTTGTCTTATTCCAAATTAAGTTATTTTGTGCTTTATATTCTGTACTACTGCTGTTTCAAAGGCAAGGTTGTTGCCCTTTTAGTTTTTCTTATTCAGTGTTATTCATGCTTTCAATCTGCTTAGATCATATATGGCCATGTAACTTCTACCTTTCTAATTCTTGTTGTCTGTGGGTCCATAATCTCTTATTTTCTTCAGATCATGATGAGATGTGGAAGGTCTATTGAACTTCTTGATGTCTCCAGTGAGCTCCCTCAGCTTGTTCGTAGGCCAGGCCTTAAAAAATGGAAGGTTTGCTGTAATTTAACTAGATTTGTGGTTGGATTACTTTGTTCTTGGATACTTGTAAAAATCACATGTTTAAATTGGTTCAACATGCTGTTTTAACTTAGTTTCGTGACCCAGTAGTGCTAGAAGTTTACTGTGTTGGCATGGATAAAACTGCGGTTCCAAATATAAAATATTTCCATTAAACCTTAGGGATGATGTTATGCATGTCTGGGTAGTCTCGAAAATATGCTCATGGATTATAGTTCAAGTAGTGAGGATGAGTTTTCATTTACTGTTCATCCACATGTTTTTGCTTGTTTTCGAAACCATTGAGAACACCAATTTCTTGCTCCCACTTTTTAGCCTTGTTGTAAGAACAATGTAAAAAAAATAATAAAATAGTTAAAATCGAAAATAAAATCAATAACCAAAAATTTTTCATGAAAAAGAACATAAAAAAAGAACTAAATAGGCTTTAGGTGATTGTGACCAAAGAAGTTGACCTCGTTAGGATCAAGTTTATGGTGACATTGGTGACTGCTGACCCTTTATGGTTTTGTTTTTAATGTGATGGGAAGGTCTTCATATTCCATTTGTTTTCAATTATAAGTTTATCTTGTCTTCTGCAGCATGCTATAATATAAATGGAAAAATTATAAGAGGATTATTATAATTTCAATCTAGAAAGAGTAAATTGCACTTTGCATCCGTACACTCTATATTCTTGCACTTGACACCAAAAATCATTTTAGGATTTAAGATTTCAATTACAACAATTAAATTCGTATACTTCTAATTTGTTATAATGTAAGCCTCCATTTCGGATTCTTTCATTAACTAGTCAAGTGGTGACTTTTCAGGCTAAAAAGTAAATTAAAAAAGAAAACTTATTTTCTACCATATTTCTGCCAAAATGTAAAAACATCATATATACAACAAATAAATGTGTCTATTCATAGTATATATGTGTACCTAATCTTTTATTGGGAAGTTGGAAAAAAATAAAATCTTAAAGGCCTATTCATAGTTTAAATGTGTACCTAGTCTTTTATTGGGAAGTTGGAAAAAAATAAAATCTTAAAGTGCCTATTCATAGTATATATGTGTACCCATTCTTTTATTGGCAAGTTGGAAAAAAATATGATTTTAGATTCTTAGAGCTGAAAAAAGGCCATGTGACCAGTTGACTGAAGATCCCCAATTTGAAATTTGCAAAACGTGGCCGGTATGACAAATTGGAATTATAGACTTGGTTGTTATGGTTGAAAACTTGAAAGTCTAGGTTTTGAAGTAAAATTTAGTGTAAAGTGCAAAGTTGCGAAGTGTAATTTCCCATTCAAAGAGGTTACTTAGCACATCAATTGCTTCTACCATGTTCATGCTCTCATTCTTTTACTAATATATAATTTTACCATCTACAACATGTATATACAGGTTCAAGATAAGGGCATCTGGTTAGCTACTTACAAAGATGTCCCAAAGTCTCGCAGAGCAGGAATTGTTCCCGGTATGTTTCCTTCTGGTAAAAGCTACATGGACACGCCTGGCAATGATCATGATGAAATGCATGATAATGGTGGTGATGAGAATTCTGAAACTGGGTTCAAGTCAAAGATGGATCCTGAGGCTTTACTGGATGTGCCAGTCGAGGAAATTTCAACTTTTCCTTTGGAGCATTGCATGAGAATAGTGCCTCATGATGAGAATACTGGGGCATTTTTTATTGCTGTCTTTCGCAAACTTTCTATCTTGCCAGGTAGATTAAAGCATCCTTTCCATGAGCTAATTCTGAAGAACTTTGGTATGTTCAATATAACAACTGAGATGGCTTGCCTTAGGCCTTATAGCTGACTAGGCTTAGCACAGATTCATGATCATAAATATACAGCTGTATATTTTGGAGCAGGTAAAACTTGAAATTTGCAATCTAAAATACCTGGACAAGACAATTATGGTAGCTGAAGAAATATGTATGAATATATATATTTTGTTTGTGTACATCTGTTTCTTTTCTTTATTGGACTGTGTGAAACTGAGACAGCTGATACCAAAACAATGCTTCTGTATTTAGTCCAAATGCATGCATGGTCAGCATGTTTGTTCTGTGCAAGGAATTCTTTTGCTCCATACTATAATAATTGTTGTGTGCAGAAGATAATTATCTGGTTTATCTTCTTGCAGCCATTCAGAAGAAATGTTCCAATTGGCAGGGTCAGTTGAATTCCCCTATTGATTCTAGACCTGAAAAATTGTCAAATAAGATGAAAGGTGCTGTAGCTAGAGTTGAGGTCAATTCAGCAGATGTTACAGTAGAGCAATCACCAGAAGCAGCTTTGGATGCAGATGTACCCGGTAGTGAATTGGAGGAGGATGCTTTGGATGCTAATCCTAGCAAAGTGCGTGAAGAAAATGAAACAGAGGAGATCAAGCATCCTGTTGGTAAAGAAACTGCTTCCAATGTGGGTGGGGAAAAAAGAAAGTTACAGATTCAAGGCAAGTGGAGAGGTGTTGACCCAGTTGTATTTTTCATGAATAATGCCGTTGTGGATAGCATAAAGACATTCTATGGAATTGATGAATCATTTCCATTTAGTGGTCACCTTGTCACCAGAAACATCAATACCAGCAGTGTGAAGAGAATTTACTATGTATCGAAGTCTGTTAAGGATGTTCTTGAATTGAATTCCAAAGGGGGGCTGCAGCTAAAAATAACTTCTATTGGCTTGAAAATATTTGTAAGTTTTTTCATATTTTTCTGTGATTCTTAACATTTCTTACCACCTTGCTGAATTCTTCATATTCATGCTTGTCATGGGGATTTTTTCTCATAATGAATGATTCATTCTTCTGATATCATATTTCCGTAATGCCACTAGATGAAAGCTTTAAAAGAAAAAAGTTGTCTCCTAAAACAATTTAGAGCACCTTTTGGCCTACTCCTAGCATCAATTGCGATACATTTTTCCTCAAAGCGAGTTTGACATAGTGGCATTGTTGGCTAAAATTTGTCCTTTTTTAATGCATCTACGCTGCCAGACTTGGGGTCTTGAAGCATAGAAGTATTTTTTGTTTGGACGTTTATACATAACGAAGGAATCCTTGGAGTATCTCCATTACTTGATAAAGTGAACTTGCTAGTATCATTATAAATGATGAAAGCTCGTTTTTGGCTATAGCAAAAGCCCCTGAATCTAAAGCTGCTTGGCAACCTGAAAAGCGGAACAACTGGACTCTGCATATTAGAAACATCTGAATCATTGATTGTGTTTTTTTATTTTCAGGAACGACAGGCATCAAAAGAAAGTTCCTTGTCACCGTGTGCATTCAGAATATCATCCGAAGGATTGCCACTGCTGCTTCCTCATATAACGAAACAGATCCTATATGCTTCCCCGGTGGACTTCAAGCATCTCTTGCAGTATAGAACCATCAAGTTTGCAGATTTTGTCGATGCCCAATTAGGGGAAAAAGCTTCAAACCTGTTGTTAGGTTGTTGTGTGGTAGTCTTGCTTAAAGGTTTGTGTAAAACGGCATCATTCCAGTGGTTTAAGGCTTCCTGTTTGTTTGAACGTAAAATGTTTTTAGAACATTTCCATAAACATGACTAAAATATTTCTTTAGAAAAACATTCTATAATGAAGCAAACAGAGACTCGGTGATGTCCGATTCGTATGTGCACCTTATAGCTCTTTCTCCATTTTATACAGTTGGGCAAAGTTCTTTGGATCCTCCTCGGGTGGATGCATCGACGATCGCCATTGGATGCTGGAGAGGCAGGACCAATATTTCTGTGATGGTGGCAGCGACTGACCGCCAAGCAATGCTTGAAAGGCTGTCGATGCGAATGGAGTCTGAAAATGGCTGCGTGTTGATGGAAACAGAGCGTTCCAGGGCCAAGCCAGGAAGTAGTGGAAACGATTGATATGGAGACTAACAATGATGACTAAAAACATTATTGTCGTAAATTAGTGATCTTTGTTATTGTAAAATTAGCCAAGCAGACCTCTACTCCTAAGAAGTTGTGATTCTTTTCCTGTTTATTATTGGTGATTTAACACGGGCAAAGTTCTGGTTCAACATGCGCGCACACAGCCAGCTGAATTTTGACACCCTTCAAATGTGGTGTTCGAAATTTTGAAATGTCTGATGAATTTGCACCGTTTCCTTTTTCTGATTCTAGTAGTTCTCTTTTTCCTTTCCCCCTTTTTTTTTAATAAGGGACAACAGAAATAATTAATAATAAATAATAATTACACTTTATTCTCATGGAATAAAATTATTCTTCTTTGTTATAGAGGTCAATACATAATTTCATTGGAAGATTTTTTTTTTTTCCCCATAAAGTTAGAAAGATTAAAATATAGTTTCACTTACTTTTATGTTAAAATGAAATATATATATATTTAATTTTTTAACTAAACTCAATATAATAATAAATTTTATAGATAGATTTATCTATATTTTTTGCAATAATGTCTTATGCAATACTGCATATAAGCTTTTATGGTATGTTGGTACAAATTTAATTAAATTTAATTGATTCCATTAATCTTGCACTTTAATTTAAATCAAAATGAAGTTATGTATAAATTCTTAAAATAGAAAGAGTTGTGTGTTTGTGAGTTGAATCTCAAGCGGTAAAGTATAATTACCTTTAAGAATAATAACAATGAAACATTTAGTCCCAAAAGTAAATCTTTTACTTAAAAAGCATCCCAGTTCACTACTAGAAAAGGGGGTTTTGGTGATCTAACGAAGCAGGTGAGATCACCAAATATTTGAAAGTGAATAAAAGATTATACTCTATTGAAAAAATTTTTAATTTTCAATTTTCAGTCTTCAAAATTATAAAATAGAACACAAAAACTCGTTTAGTAAAT
The DNA here is from genome assembly GCA_003260245.2 of Sideroxylon spinosum. Classification (NCBI taxonomy): domain Eukaryota; kingdom Viridiplantae; phylum Streptophyta; class Magnoliopsida; order Ericales; family Sapotaceae; genus Sideroxylon; species Sideroxylon spinosum. Next base: position 20,437,392 of record QLOD02000017.1, on the reverse strand, counting down.
TTTTTCTAGTTTTTGTTTTGTTTGCAAAAATAATGTAAATGTTTTCAAAAATTTTGAAAATTATGAAAATATAAAATATGTTTTCTTAAGTTTTTTTTTTTTGGAGTTTTATTCTCCTCATCTCTCACCACAA
>QLOD02000017.1:20374557-20399221 GCA_003260245.2 Sideroxylon spinosum | reverse complement strand
CATTAGGTCTCAAATCCATAAAAAAATCCGACTAAATATTGTGCTGGCTGTCGGCTACCTAACGCACAACCCTCCTCTTTTACCCGGGCTTGGGACCGGCTATATCAAGGATACCCTAACACATTCTCTATTCATTATAAATTTTAAGGAATTTCATAAGAGCCAGATAATAGCTAAAGATCCAAGATATAAACACATATAAAATTCAAATATACTCCTACTAATTTAAATATTTTCCAGCTTAAAAGACACAAAATGTTCTTATTCGCTCAATCAATCTCATAGCCATAATTGTAAGATCATTTATTCAAATTCCATTGAAACAAGACTATTCAAGGAGTAAGACTGCTAAAGATGAACGAAGATATTCAAATCTAGAAGCTTCTAAAGGTTTGTAAATTTTTCAGTAAGTTCTCGGCTAGTGGGAATGTGTTCTAAAGTCAACATATATCTCTTAACAACGTCTCTAATAAATGATGTTTTATATTAATGTGCTTTGTGCATGAGTATTAAACCAGATTTTTGGAAATATTGATTGTACTCAAATTATCACAAAATAGTGACATTGTACCTTGATCAATCCCATAATTTGACAACATCTATTTCATCCAAAAAATTTGAGCACAACAACTCTCAGCTGTAATATACTTGGCCTTAACTGTTGAAAGGGAAATAGAGTTTTATTTCTTACTGTGCCATGCCACCAAGTTGCTTCTAATGTAAAAACTTTCTCCAGATATGCTCTTACAATCATCACAACATCCAGCCCAGTCTGCATCTGAATAACAGGTAATCTCTATAGATGAACCATTAGAAAACTAAATCCTATAAGCTTGAGTCCCATTTACATAACGAATAATACATTTAACAGCAGATAAATGTGACTCTTTGGGATTAATTTGCTATCTAGCACATAAGTCTACACTAAAAGCCATGTCAAGTCGACTAGCAATTAGATAGAGAAGACTACCAATCATTCTACGATACAGAGTTTGATCCACATTTTTTACCATATTCATCCTTATTCAGTTTTGTACTTGTGCTCATAGGAGTCCTAGCATGTTTTGTTGATGAAAGACCAAAATTTTGAACCAAACTTTAAGCATACCTAGATTGAGTTATAAAAGTGCCACTTTTGACTTGTTGGACTTGAAAACCTAGGAAAAAATTAAGTTGTCCCATCATACTCATTTCCACTTGACTTTTTATTAGTTCAGCAAATTTCACCACACACTTTTTAGAGATAGACCCAAAAACAATGTCGTCACGTATATCTAAGCAATAGTGATGTGCTTAGACTCTTTAAGGATAAACAAAGTTTTATCTACACTTTCTCTAGTGAAATTTGACTTACCTAGGAAAGCGGTAAACCTTTTATACCAAGCTCTTGGAGCTTGTTTCAAACCATACAAGGCCTTTTTTAAGTGAAAAACATAATAGGGTACTTAGGGTTAATGAAACCTTTCAATTGCTCTATAGAAACTTCTTCTGTAGAAAACCATTGAAAATGCACCTTTTACATCCATTTGAAAAGGTTTAAAACCCAAGTAGCAAGAAATGGAAAGTAAAATATGAATGGAATCTAACCTAACCACAAGGGCAAAAGTTTCATTGAAAATTATCCCCTCAATTTGAGTATATCCCTATACAAAAAGTCTAGCCTTGTTTCTAACAATCGTTCCAAATTCATCAGACTTGTTTTTGAAAATCCATTTAGTTCCAATAGCATTGACATCACTAAGTCTAGACACAAGTTTCCAAACATCATTTCTAGTAACTGCTCCACCTCTTCATGCATCGAAGTTATCCAGTGAGAGTCAAGAATAGCCTCTTTGACATTTTTTTGGCTCAATGCATGAAGTATAATACAAGTATGTTACCACATTCTGAACTTGCCTCATTTTTTTATAAGAGTTATTACCTCACCATTGATTTATGTTATTGGATAGTTCACTTTCACTCTAAAGAAAAGATTAAGTGGTAAATGTTGATCTTCATCCTCATTCTCTTCCTCAATATCTTTTTGCAAATCTCCTCTTGGCTCATCATCAAATTCCTCCATTTTCTCTGAATTTTTCATTATGGATTCTTCCCGAGGACACGTTATGAACCTATGTTCATCCTCACTTGTATTTGTCCTACAAGCAAAATTAGAAGAGTCATCATCAATAACAACATTTATGGACATAACAGTAGAATTCTTTAAATTAAAAATTTTGTAAGCCCTACTATTTGTTGAGTAACCAAGAAAGATGCATTCATCACATCTTACATCAAACTTACTTAGAGATTCTCTATCACGGCAAATATAGCATTTTACTCACAAAGATGTGAAAGTATTTGACAATAGGCTTCTTATCATTCCAAACTCATAGGAAGTAGCTCTAGTTTCCCTTCTAACAAAAACCTTGTTACTAATATAATAAGCAATGTTTAAAGCCTTAGCCCAAAATCTCAAGGGTAAATTTCTAGCATGCAACATCACACGGGTCATCTCTTAAAGAACTCTGTTCTTTCTCTTAACTATCCCATTTTGTTGAGGTGTCTTGGGAGTAGAGAATTCATACAAAATACCACAATCATCACAAAAATCAGAAAATTTAGCATTTTCAAATTATTTTCCATGGTTACTTACTTCTCAATCTAACAATCTTAACAATTTTAGAACTTTTTTCATTTTGAAGTTTGTTGCATAAGGCTTTAAGAAAAAGAAAAGTTTCAGATTTTTCCCTTAATAAATTTATCCAAGTAAATCTAAAAAAGTTATCCACCATTACAAAAATTTATTTCTTTCCTCCCAAACTCTCAGTTCTGATAGGCCCCGTCAAGTCTACATGAACTAATTCTAAGACAAAAGAAGTGGCTATCCTATTAGTCTTTTGTGAATGCCTTTGGTTTGCTTTTCCTTTTGACATGGTCCGCAAGCAATATTTTTTAACTTTTGTAATCTTTGGCAGTCTTTTCAAAATCTCTGACTTAGAGAACTTTGCTAGATCTCTATAATTCACTTGCCCAAGCCTTTGATGCCATAACTCAGTCTCATTATCTTGTGCAAAATGACAAATAGAGTTACCATTAGTAGAGAGACCATAACAATTATTTAAGATTCTAAAGCCTTTCAATGCTACATTATGATTTTTGTCAAGAATAGAGCGTTTCAACACTAGATTATGATTTTTGTCAAAAATAGAGCACTCATCTTTGGCAAACATCACACTATAATGTGAATCACAGATTTGACTAATACTAATAAAATTTGCGTTCAAGCCATCACCATGTAAAACATCTTTCAATTTAGGAAGACCAAGGCAATTAATGCAACCAACACCAATAATTTTCAACTGACTACATTCACCAAAAGTTACCAAACCTTCATCACAAGCATTCAAAGATGAAAACGTGGATTTTATCCCACACATATGCTAGGAACAACCACGATCCAAGTACCATATGTTAGAGCATTGTGTTCTGAATGTAGTGTGAGCAACATAACTTTTCAAATCATTACATCTAGCCCCACTTTCTAGGCTTAGTTTTGGAGAAACTTTTGCCTTTGGAATTTTTTCTAGTGATGGTGTTAGTCACAAATTGGGATGATCTATCAAAAGAAATAACCCTATTTGGTTTGAATGGAGCTCTTTTGTCATAATTGTTATGAGACAGAAAACATTAAACCTATTACTTAAAAAATCCCTCTCCAAGAGATTTCTGTTAGAATTATCCTTAGACATGAGATAGTCCAATGGCATTCTATATAACTTATGGCAATGTGATCAAATATGCCATCTTATGCTGTAATGGTGACATATAAGAACAAACTTTTTGGTGTAAGAAAAATCTAAAGTAAACATTTTAGAATGAAGAAATTGTTTGCCTAGATATCCTGAGGTATTATGAGAAGAAGTGTTACCATTTGATTGATCTTTCATCTTAGCTCCAGCATGTTTTAAGAATGGTTTGCATTGCTTGACTTTGTGGTTGGTTCTTGAGATCCTTTTCTCAACAAGTTTAGTGATCAATCATGAAACTGCAACAAATTTGATTGGACTTTTACTTTGATATATTGAAGATAAGCTCTATTTTTCACATCCAAGACCACCTCTATCTTTGGAAGATCTTTGAATCTCCAAGATTTCATCAAGCTTTTTGGTGTTAGAATTCCACTTCTTGAATGCATTTGTGGTCTTGGCTCACTTTTCTTCCAACTCTGCAACTTGTTTTTCAAGAGACAAGTTCACTACGATCAAATTTTCCTCATTCTTCTTTAAGGACCCAATCATTCCTTCCAGGTCACATGTCTTGACTTTCAATTCTTCAAGTTGAATTACTAACTCGTCTTTCTCCTTCTCAACTCCATTTAACTTGACCAGTGCTATTGACTTATGTTTGGTAAGAATGAAACTCTGTTTGCATAGTTCATTATATTTTTCTTATAATTCTTCAAACTCTTCTTGGATATCTAATTCGGATTTAAGTGTCACAGGAGCTCACGTTGTTATCCAAGATGAGACTTTCCAAGGAAACACTTAACTTAAACTTTTTTTTTTTTTTTAAATCTACTTCACTGATTCACCATGAAAGCCAAAACATTAGAAACGTTATCTTCTAATCCACTTGACTCATTTTCATCTTGATTTCCATTACTTTTAGATTCCTCCTCATTATCCTATATTGCTGCAAAGACTTTTTGATTCTTTCTCTTCATTCTATTTGCACACTCATTGGCAAAGTGTCCAAACCTTTTTGGACTTAAAGAATTACTTTTTCCCGAACTTAACTTGATTTTTGTCACTTGTAGAACATTTTTCAAACTTTTTCTTTCTAACTCTATTAAACCTTGAAGAGTTGTTGAAGGGTGGCTTCTTAGAGAAATTCTTAAACTTCTTAACCAAGAAAGTAATATCATCTGCACTAACTTTTGAACTATCTGCCTCTTCATTCTCAGCTTCACAAATTGTGTTTAGAGCAATCCTTTTATTCCTCTTATTTTGATTCAAATTCACTTCATAGGTCTGCAATGAACCAATTAGTTCTTCAACTTTCATTTGATCCACATCCTTACTCTCCTTAATAGCCATTACTTTTGGTTGGAACCTATTAGATAGGGGCCAAAGAATCTTGCAAACAATCTTTGATCGAGGAAAAGTATCCCTAAGATTTATCGAGGAGTTCACAATATCATTGAGTTTTATGTAAAAATGATCAAAGGTTTCATTCTCAGCCATTCAAATTACCTCAAAAGTTATAGTGAGTCTTTGCAACTTCATTATTTTCATAACTTTTGTTCCTTCATAAGTAACATGGACAACATTCCAAGCTTCTTTCGCCACTTTACAGTTAGAAATTCTTCTAAACTCATCTTAAGATACATTGCAAAAAATAGCATTTAAGGCTTTACTATTCCACCCTACAGCTTCATTGTCTGTAGGTGAACAGTCTTTCTTTTCTTTAGGTGTGAGATATGTATCACTCACAGTGGGTGGTCTCCATCCTCAGTGATGGAGACCCAAACATGTTCATTAATGGATTTTAGAAATGCTCTCATCCTTACTTTCCAGTACTGATAGTTAGACCCGTTTAGCAATGAGGCCTTACAGTAGATTGTTCTTCTCCTTGGTTCTCCATGGATACTTTGTGGACTTACTCTCAGATAAAAGTCTAGACCCGAAACAGAGAGCACTCAAGGCTCCGATACCACTTGAAAGTCCCAAAAACTCAAAATAGTATTGAAACAAACAACAATACCCAATCAAAGAGACAGCAATGAATAAATTAAAAAACTAAAATCTATAATCATCTAAGGAGAAAAAATCGTTTGTTGACAAAGATAAAAAATCCTTTGAACTCAAAGAAGAAAACAACATTGGATCTTTAAGCAGATCAGACTAAAATTCTTCACGATTAAAAGAGAGATTGCAAAGTACAAGAAAATGGCTTACAAGTTTCCTTAATCAACTACCTATTGGTTTACTTAACTGAGACCCATCTTAACCTTGCTTGCTTGACTTCCTGCAATAAACCTCAATCATGAAGAAAATGACTTTCAATACATGAAGAAGCTCTCCTAATCCGATGCCATCCACAGAATTAAGTTGAAACTTAGTTAGATTTTTTCCAAAAAAACTAAATGAGATCACAGACCCAAGACTACTCAAACCACCATCATCTTTTTGGAATATTGCCTTGTAAAGGTATGGATGAGAGGCGTGAGGTCAAAAAAGATAGAGTTTAGAAAAAATAAATTTTCTATTTATATCAAAAGAGAGGGGCAAAAAAGTCATTTGGGTGAAAAGCAAAACATTTGTGCGTGCTTGCAGGCTCGACTTGCTTACGAGACATGCTTGCACACTATCCAGATTTTTTGGTAGCTAGCGGGCATCTCGTGTGTGCAAGCTGCTCATGAGACAAGCATGTACACTACCCAGATTTTTTGCCAGCTCTCGAGTATCTTGTGAGCGCAGGATTCCTTTGTCTTGCTCAAATGCACTTCTTCATTGGTTTTTCTACCTCACTATTAGGACTTCCCTTTTCTTTTTTTCCCAACCTTCTCAACTGCATATGACCAAATGCTTCTTGGCTTCATATTTGTAAACCATTAAAAAACACTTATGACATTTTCTAAAAGATTAACTTAGAGGAAGTGACAACCAAATGTTTGCTTAAATATTTCCAATTCAAATACTAACAAAATGACACTTACATGTATAATAAAGAATCTAAAGAGTTTGAATTTGGAATATTTTTAACTATTGGATTTGTTCAGTAGTCAGAATTATTTTTTCCTTTCCACTCCATGTTAGCTACCTTTTTGGTCACTACATATTGAAATACGCTTTTTTACTCTTCCTACATTTTGTTGAATAACTTTGTATGAAATTTTTTAAAATATTATTTTTAAAAATTTGATAATATTTGTAATAAATAATAAAATTTTACACCTTTATTAAACACTATATAGATACCTTACTCTCTTTTGATTAGTGTTTTTAATTTTTACGGGTTATTTTTATAGTTTTTCAAGTGAGTTTGTTTTAAAAATTTATAGTTAAGTTATTTACAAGACAACTTATATTTTGTGCCTTTAGTCATAGGCAATTTCAAGTTTGTAATAAATAATAAAATCTTAAATATTTTTTAAACAATAGATGAATATCTATTAGACAAAGTTACGTAAGTTTTTTATATTAAAGAAAAAATCAAACTTTAATTTTTTTTAAAAATTTCTTAAAGAATAAACATTTTTTAAAGCATTTAAAACTTAAAATTTTAAAAAAAAAACATAATCTTTTACGCTATTTGTACCATCTATAAAATAACTTAATAAGTAATCTAAAGAATTTAAATTTAAGATATTTTTAACCATTAGATTTATTCAATGGTTAGGACTATTTTTTTTCCCTCTCTACTCTAGTTGTCTTTTTGGTCACTTCATATGAAAATATACTCTTAATCTTTCCATATTTTATTGAATATTTTCTTGTAAAAGTTATTAAAATGTGATTATTTCTAATAAATAACATAATTTTAGACATTAGTTAAACATTATATGAAAACCTATAAGACAGTTGATTATGCTTTTTTTATTTTAAAAAAATGATATTTAAACTTTAATTCTCGTTAAAAATTTCTTAAAGAGCAAACATTTAAATTAAAAATTAAATTTTAATGTACAAAAAATTTAAAATTTCAAATATATAAATTTTTATACTCTTTATATCATTTATATAATAAGGTGAACTTGGGATATTTTAAACTATTAGATTTATTCAATGGTTAGGATTTTTGTTTTTTTTTTAATTTCTCTCTAGTTTAGCTATCTTTTCAGTCTCTTCTCATGGAAAAGCACTCCCTAGCTACTATTCAATTGAGCAAAAATGGAACTCTTTTTTTTTTTTAATGTTAATTTGTACATAAATTATGAAAATGATGTCAAAAATACACAATTTGTGAGGGTAATGATATTATAATTTTTAGAAAGACCAAAACCGCGATATAGTTATTCAGTTTATGGTGAAAATGTATAAAATTATCTCACGAAATGCATTATGACATTGCGATTTTCTATCTAACGTAGAAAATACAAAATTATGTCACGGTCTTTGATTAAAAAACGCGTTATAATATTACGATTTGCTATCTAAGTTATCATGGTACGTGATTGATTATTTTTAAATATTAACTAATAAAATCAAGCTTATCTAAACTATTTAATAGATGATAAATTTAAATTTATGATTTTGATTGTTTCAGATATATTATATTACTTAATAAAAATACTAATTAATTACATCTAATATATGAATATATATAGCAAAATCAATTTATTTAACATATAGTATTTTTAAATTCTTTTATTTTCAATAGACTATTTAGATTTCATTCAAAGTTATTTTGATTTTTTTTAATACAACCCCTATTAAAACTCTCTTTAAGTTGTAACAAAACATCTAGACAAGATAAACAAAAATGATAAACAAGAGTCTCTCAATCATAAATCCTTAGATTTCATTTTAAATCCTCTTGATAATATTATAATAATATCCATTAACCTAACAAATCCTATACTCTCAACCATCATAATATTTCACCAATATTAATTTCTTAATTCATATTCAATATTTTCAGGCTCATATATACAACCTACTCTTAAAAATTAAAATAAGAGAATAAATATAAAAAAATATAATTCAGTAAGAGATAAGTATGAAAAAGAAAAAAAATCTATCCAAAACAAAAGAACATAAAAATGCTATATTATAAATTAAATTGATTTTTCCAATCTTATATTCTCAACCTTCTTAATATTTCACCAATATTATTTTTCAATTCATGTTTAATGTTTTAAAATTTTTTACACTCATATATACAACCAACTCTTCAAAATTAAAATTAGAAAATAAATATAAAAAAAAAATAATTGAATAAGAGATAAGTATGAAAAAAAAAAGTCTATTCAAAACAAAAGAGTTTAAAAATGCTATATGTTAAATTAAATTGATTTATGTAATTAATTTGTATTTTTAGTAAATTGTTTAGATAAGTTTGAATTTATATTTAGATAATTATATGAAACAGAATTTAAATAAGTTAATAATTAAAAATAATCAATGACGATAGCTTAGATAGAATTATCGTTTCTTATCAAAAATCAAGAAATCATAGACCGCGAAACAATTTCAAATTATCTAAAAATCACGATATCACATTGCGTTTTCATTAACGTTACTTTCACAAATTACTTTCACAAACTATGTACTTTGATAACAATTTCAATAGAAGTGAATTGGGTTCTATTTTATTGTTCACAACAGTGACGCTTTGAGGCTCAGGATGGCAGCCAAATTATGAGGATTTTGGTAAGGCACCTTTGGGACCAATTGTTTTCTTTTGCAGGTCAGAGTGCCCGCGCGCACCTCAACTGTCCCGAAGTTAATTATTTTTGATAAAAAAACACTTCTACAATTACTTTTTAAGATACATTCGTGGCCAAAATTTTTATTTTTTTTTTAAATTTGATCGCTTCTAGTTATCTTTTTTCCACTGAATAAAATTTTATTATTAAAAGTTTACTTTTTCCAAGTCGTCAAAAGTTTAATTAAAAAATAATAGAACATTTATATAAAAATATAAATATATATATATATATATTTTTTTTTTTTTGCCAGTCTTCATTCATAAATTTAATTTTAACAATCAAAAATTTATTCTCAGTGAATTAAATTTGATCAACAAAAAGTTTAGTATATAAATTTAAACGACTGAAATACATACAAAAATAATAGTTTATCCTAGTGGTCAACTAAACTAAGTTACGGGAGAGGCATGAGTTCGCTTATCAGAATCTAGAAATTGACCCACATGATATAATTTGGTTTGTAAATAGCTTAATTGTAAATTTGTAAAACAAATTTACATAAAAATTATAAAAATAATCTATAAAAGTAAAAAATACTAATAAAAAGAGATTAATGTATCTATACAGTGTTTAATAAAGATATAAAATTTATTATTTCTTATAAATATTATCACATTTTAGAAGTATTAATTCAAAAACTTTTATAAAAAATATTCAACAAAATATGGAAAGAATAAAAGTATGTATTTCTATGTGAAGTGACTGTAAAGGCAACTGACATGAAGAGGAAAAGAAAAATAATCCTGATCATTGAGCAAATTCAATGGTTAAAAAAATTTCAAATTCAAATTCTTTAGATTTATTATATAGATGGCACAAATTGTGTAAAATTATATATATTTAAAATTTTAAGTTTTTAAGTATATTAAGATTGAATTTTTAAATTACAATTCTGTTCTTTAAGAATTTTGTAAAGAAAATTAAAGTTTAAATATTATTTTTTTAACGATAGAAAAAAATTAGTTAATTTTGTGTAATAAATATTCATATATTTTTAACAAATATATTAAATTTTATTATTTATTACAAATAATGACATTTTAAAAATTTTTACAAAACTCATTTACATATCATCTCAGTTTTTCTTCCAAGAAAACAAATACAACCAAAACAAAATTATTAGAAATTTATTTGTATCTTTTTTACAGCAATGAGAAACGTTAGAAGTCTAAATTTCTTTACAACTAGTCTAATTAAGGTTCTTCAGGTATGCTCTCGAGTTGATCATCATTTCCAGCGCTTAACGAAACAACAGTTACTCGACTTGAGGGAATTCGAGCTACTTCACGAGCCACGTCCTTGAATTGGAACACTCCTCCTTCTTTAAACTTAGAAATTAATCGAAACGCTTCCTCCTTAGTCATCAAAACCTTAACTCTAATCAGTTCTCTCTCTTCGTCGCCGCCGTGGTTCTTTGTCATGGGCTTATGTCTCTGCGACTTCGTCCCATCTTGATCTCTTTGAATCAATGGTTTTGCTTCATCTTTAGCTCTTTTCTTTAGCTTGTCCAAATTACGTATGTAGCTTGGTTCGTTCGGTTTTGTAGCTTTATCAATTGGTTCAAAGCTAAACTTAGTGAAGTAGGAATGCAAAAAATTCAACATTTTCAAACACACACACAGAGAGAGATAGAGAGAGAGAGAGAAGGGGGGGAGGGGTGACTTGACTGAATTTGTATGTAAAAGATGAAGGAAGAAGAATGAGGGAGGACATTATATAGAGTGAAGTACTTGGAAAGGGAATAATTTGAAAATTATTTGCAGCCAAACACGGATATGACTAGTACTAGAAGAACCATACACCCTTTTTTTTTTCCGAATTACTACGTAAGGGAGGTTATGATCCAATCTCTCAGGAAAGCGGGAAGGTTGACGGTAGTTTCAATGTCAGTTTCCTTAACAGCAAAGATGAATTCACTTATTTTTAATTTGAAAATAAGTAAGTGAATCCGTATCATTAGATTTTAATCTTACAATTCCAGATATCAATTCAATTCCCCAAATAACAAATTAATTAAATTTTAATTCAACAATTTGTAAATATCTGTTCTAGATTTCAATGTTACCCCCAAATCCTTCTTTCAGATCAGGTCTGTTGATTGGGTCTCCATCCATTCTGGTTGGAATTTGAACTAATTAATATTATATGGTTTTCTTTGATTGGATAATTGGATTTCACGGGCACCATTCAATCATTTGGCATCTAATGTTGAATTAGTAAACAGTCAACCCAAGATTCTGATTAATTTGGGGTTGCCTTAATTTGAACAAACCAAATCAGGACTGGATTTATTCTTAATTCAATTATCTAGAAAACTATATGGGTGGCTTGAATAATATATATCCCCCATAAGATTGATGAATAAATGTCTTCCTTTTCCTATATATGCATCATGGCAGAACTCAAACTTCAAAAATGTTCACATATGTGGTATATATTTGAATATATTCTATTTTGACAAGTATCTTGTAATTTAGGCATTGGACGACTCTCTTGTTAGTCTCTTTTTTACCTGGCTGTATAAAGGACTTGACATACGTAGTGTAAACGCAAATAATTCAATATATACCTTTAATTTGAATTATTCAGAGCCATAGTCCCGTCGCTTTTGAAAGATCCAGTGATCCATCACCGTCTCGACATGACTCCACCTTGCTTCCGGCTACCGTTGCGACGTTTCTTTTTCGCCATCTTGCTCTTTCACCACTACTAATGACGTGAAATTGATAGTGAATGCACTTTATATTATTTAAGTTTATTTCTTCAATTATAGTTCTTGTACTAATCGAAACGAATACCCTAATAATAATAATTTTAGGATTCACCAGAAAATAAAAATTAAAATCTTAACAATATAATATTATTGAATTCAAAGTAATTTGCGCTTGCATAGAGAGCTATGATAATGTTGAAATTTCGTGGTTCTTAATCCAGGCCTTCGAGAACTCGATCCGCCGGGAATTGTGAAAACTTATTTGTCGTGAACACCGGAGTGGTGCCTGCCAAATAATCTCTGATACTTAAGTTAGCACAAGTGACAGGGTTTTCGGTGTATAGAGACAGAAAATTATCTCCTCTGAGTGTGAGACACGGTTTCCTCTTTGTTTTGAGCAAGAATCGCTTACCTTTCTTTCAGTTTCAACGTGTATATATACATAAATCCACTGAACCTGCATGAATTTCATGCATGGGGGAACATTCGATCATTCCTTCTCGTCTATTCAGGAGATAACACGTGTATTACCAATCCCAATGTCGATCTTCATGAACAGTTATTAAAACCGCTATTAGGCACGTTGCATGTAAATTGCCGGATATCGCGGAACGTGTCGGAATAGTGGTTTGCTCACGTTCAACGCAGTTGATTGGAAGGTCAGGTCTAATAGATCCGACCTAGGGCGATTGGGAAACATCTCCCAGCTGACCTTGTTCTCATTCAGAAAGTTCATGATCTGCCTCGTAAAGGTATGGCTGAACTGTCAGGGAGTTAAATCGTTGAAGGATCCGATCACGATCTTGAACTAGAAAGGTCCGACCTCAGCCTCGTATTTGGTAGATCCAATCCTCTTCTGGGCCTGAGGATCAGGCCGAACCGAAAGGAAACCGAGCCTTGTGGTTTGACCCGAGCATATTCTTACGCTTGAATGGGTCGGGCTTCTTCATGGTTCATTCGATCCATCGAGCTCGGACGAATTGGGTCGATGAGCTTTGGATATCAATCCCAGGACGTTAAAGTCTTTTCACCTACTCAGAAAATCCCCTTCATCAGTTACCCCCGATTCCCTAAGTCTCTTAGCAAACTTCAGGGAATCTAACGAGACTAGGGTTTAAATGCTCGCCGTAATCACGCGGCCAACATTATTGTGCATGTGTGTCTGACGCCTGTGCCTTTCTTTATTCCTACCAGGTGTCTCTCCCCAAATGGTCTTCTCTTCTTTTGTGGGGAATGTGTTTTCTCATCAGGCTTCACATGTTTGCATCTCTGTCGTTCATTTTTAAATCCGTCTCTTATAAACGCCATTTGTTTCTTCATCTTCATACTTTTTCCCGTGTTTGAGAGATTTGTGTGTTTCTGCTTCCTCTGCCCTTTTCCTGCTACGTTTCCCGGTTTTCACTTTGTTTTTGATATTTCTCCTTCATCTTCATCTTCATCTTAATCTTGCTCCATGGCTGTACGTGAGAGAATGATCCTCCCCGAAACCTTTGTTGAGGCTACCGTCTGTACGACGATGGAGGTGGATGCCCCCATTCCACCACAGGCTCGAGGTTTCAAGCATTGCTCTAGTGATTACCTTCCAGAGGAAACTTCCACCTCAGGAAGGGAAGTACATTTAGATTGTGTTGGTATTCCGTCTAGGGTCGATAAGCATAGGTTAAACAAACTCCTTAAATCTTTTCAGCCCCCCAAAAACTTATCGTACCGTTGGCCGGCCTCTGACGATTTGGAATGTTCTCCCACCATGCCCGGGGTTTTGGCTGTTTACGAGGCTGCTCTGTCTAGTGGCCTTCGTTTTCCCCTGGCAAGACCGATCCGGGAAGTTTTGGCCCGGCCAAGTCTGAACCCGGCCCAGTTAGTTCCTAATAGCTAGAAGATCCTGATGGGCTGCGCCGTGATCTGGAAAGCAGCCACCGACGAAAGCCTTACCGCAGATGAGTTTCTATATTGTTATCGAGTCGTAGAGTCGGGCCACGGTTGGTACTACTTTAGCGCTCGATCTAAAGAGTTCAACCTCGTGGATGGTTATCCCTCCTCGATAAAGCATTGGAAAGATTATTTTTTCTTTATGTATGGAGATGGGTGGGAGTTCCAATAATGGGAGACAGAGCTGATTGTGCCATCCGATGCCCGCTATCATGGGGTCATCCCAGTGAGGAGGGTATGTTTTATTATCCGATTTTGAGTTTTGTCTGATCTGGACTTTATTTAACTGTTTCATCTAACCATAGGTCTCTTCCATATTCAGCTAAGGCCCGTCCAGACCTCTCTGAGGCCCAATTAACGAGGGTAAAGATAGCTCGAGAATATCCTACTCATCATTTCAGCATTCTGCTGACGGCTGAGAGCTTGGCCGAGCACATGCTCTGTCCCGAGCCGAGTTTAGAGGCCTTGAAGCTCGAACGTGAGAGGAGTGAGTTCGTGTTTTGTATCAAACATTCATTATTATTATTTCACCCCTGATTTTGTTTCCTCCTTTTAGATACCGACGTCTCCATTACTGACTTTGACCGATCCAAGGCAATGAAGTTCAACAAGGATAAATATAAGAGCTCTGGTCGAAGACCATCCTCCAGTTCAGAAATTCGGCTGCGAAAGAAGCAAAGGGTAGCTGACCCCAGCACTTTCGAGGAGTGGATACCGGAAGCCACCCAGACGATCTCAATGTCGGCCATCGAAGTTGCTGCCCCGGCTCAAGCTTAGGAAATCCCTGCTCTGAATGCCCCTGAGCCAGCTGCAAATGCCGATCTTCCTACAACTCAACACGAGGAAGGAGGCTCGAGCATGGTGACCGAGCCAAATCATGTGCCGAACTTGTTGGATGACGCTTGGGTGGCCATCAAAAGGATGGAAAGAGTCATCACTCCTGATGATGTGGCTCGGACGCAAAACCTCTCCGTCGGCCTTCTTACCCGCGAGATTGCACACGACCTCGCTAAGGTATGACTCGTTTTTTTTTTTTTTAAAACCATTTCTAACTTAACCATTTTTCAGGTGTTAGTCTGTGTGTCGGAGCTCGGCACCCGATACATGGAGACTAGCCGCTCGTTGAATAAGGAAAATTCCAAGAGCGAGCTCCTTCAGATCAGGGTTGATGAATTCAAGACCGAGCTACGCGTGGCTCGGGCAAAGGTCGACAATGCTACAAACAATCTAACAATAACCAACCATGGTCGTGACGAAGCGGTTGCTAAAGCCCAAGACCTGACTTTCTCACTCGCAAATGAATCGAGTAAGCGTCAACGAGCCGAGGAGCTAGCGGCTGAGGGGTAAGCCCAATTAGAGGAGCTGTACAGCACCATAGAGGTGGAGAAAATAAAGGCCATCGAGGCTTTTAAGGACGACGACGAGGGTCAAGACTGGCTGGCCGAAACATACCAGGAAAGGTTCGAGGATGCCAAAAAGGAGGTTCTCAAGCTTCATCCAGACCTGGATTTGTCATCAGTCCTGGCCCTTGGCACCCTTAATCAAGATCAACTTCCCTTTTGTACTTTTGGAACGTTCTTTTTTTTGGAAGATGAATGTACTCTTTTCATAAATTATTAGCTTGAATTCCATCCTTGAATTCCTAGATTCTCGTGTGCAAAGTATTTTACACAAGTATTTCCAAACTACAGAATTAACTAAACTAATCATCTAAATTCGAATCGTTAGACTCAATGACCTTATTAAGTACCTCCGTGCTTAAAACCACTTCCAATATTGATGCCTCAGATCCTTGAATGGTTCTAAGTAAGAACGGAGTAATATTTTAGTTACTACTTAACGCCTCATCAGGTTATTAATATCTGTAATGAATTAAAATTAATCATCACCAAACAAGTCTCAGTTAGCTCTTCTGAGCCGCCAAGCCGCTGATTCTCTTCCTCAATCTCGGTTTTTATTTTCAAGTGGTAGTAAATATAGATAAATACCTCATTGGACTGATTGTCGACGTTTCCCTTGGTCAGATCTTCCCTGCTACCGAGCTGTAGTTTTCCCTTAGTCCGTTATCCCGAGCTGCCGAGCTGTAGATCGTCTTTTGGGCGCTCAACCTTTTGGTTGCTCTCCCTCGGTCAGCATTCCTGAGCTACTGGGTTGCCAGTTCGTCCTTTAGGCACTCGGCCCAGACTATCGCTTTTCCTTGGTTAGCTCTCCGAGCTGCCGATATTTCGATTCATCTTTTGGATGCTTAGCCCCAATTGTCGCTTTCCCTCGGTCAGCTCTCCCGAGCTACCGAGCTGTCGATTCGTCCTTTGGGCACTTGGCCCGGACTATCGCTTTTCCTCGGTCAGCTCTCCCGAGCTACTGAGCTGTCGGTTCGTCCTTGGGACACTCGACCCGAACTGTCGCTTTTCTTCAGTCAGCTCTCCTGAGCTACCGATATGTCGATTCATCCTTTGGGTGCTCGGCCCCAATTGTCGCTTTCCCTCAGTCAGCTCTCCCGAGCTACCGAGCTGTCAGTTCATCTTTTGGGTACTCGGCCCGGACTGTCACTTTTCCTCGATCAGTTCTCCTGAGCTACCGAGCTGTCGGTTCGTCCTTGGGGTACTCGGCCCGGATTGTCGCTTTTCCTCGATCAGCTCTCCCGAGCTACCTAGTTTTTAGTTAGTCATATATAGTGACAAGTCAATAGGAACTTTATTTTATCTGAAAACCAAAAAGTACATCTCTAGTCATAGCAAAATAAAACATGCATCCTGAAAATTTTAAACATAATAAAACTTCAAATGTTCAATATGCCATGGGTGAGAGAGTCCCTTCCCATTCAGATCTTTCAACCAATACATTCCCTTTCTGGCTGATGAGGCTACAACGTATGGTCCTTCCCAGTTCGGCCCGAGTTTCCCTTCAATGGGGTCCTGTGTTGATTGGTTCACTCTTTTAAGGACGAGGTTCTCCACTGCCAAGCTCCTTAATTTCACCTTTTTTTCCGTGATATTGCCTCATGCGCTGTTGATATGCCTCTTTTTGATGGCGGCTTGGAGCCGCTTCTCCTCTAACAGATCGAGATTGACTTTCAATGATTCTAGATTGGGCTCTTGTTCGTAATGCGAGATTCATAGGGAAGGTAGACCAATCTCAACTGGAATGACAGCTTCCGTGCCGAATGCCAAGGAAAATGGAGAGCATCTGGTTGGTGTTCTTTCTGTAGTTCGGTATGCCTATAATATGCTTGGTAGTTCCTTGGCCCACAATCCCTTGGATTTTTTGAGACGAGTTTTGATGATTTTCAGGATTGACCTGTTTGTCACCTCGACTTATCCATTGGCTTGAGAATGCTCCGGGGATGAGTAATGATGGCTGATACCAAGCTATTTACAGAGTTCGTTGAACTGTCATCCCTCAAATTGTTTTCCATTGTCAGTAATTACCACCCTGGGAATCCCAGATCTACACACTATCCCTTGTCATAAGAACTTTTTCATGTTTTGCTCCATGATGCTTGGTAGAGCCTCCGCCTTGGCCCACTTTGTGAAGTAGTCAATGGCAATTACCGCAAACTTTCTTTGCCCCCTCCCTATTGGCAACGGACCGACTATGTCTATTCCCCATTGAGCAAACGGCTATGGGCTTTGGATGGGGGTTAACTCCTGAGCTGGCATTCTTGGTATGGTGGCGTACATTTGACATTTATCACAATTTCTCACCAGGGCCAAGGCGTCTTTTTCGATGGCCGGCCAATAATACGTGGAACGGAGCACTTTCTTGACCAACACCTTCTACCCGGAATGATTACCGCAGATTCCTTCATGAATTTCCCTCAAGATGTAATCAGCTTCCCTTTCATTGGCACAACGAAGGAGTGGCATTGTGGCCCCTCTTCGGTATAGCAACCTATCAATCATCAGGTACCGAGCTGCTCGGTATTGGATTCGCTTTCGTTCATTTTGATCCTTCGGGAGCAATCCTCTTTCCAGATAATCCACGATTGTCCGTGAACATATTGCCTCTATCTCGATCAGCTGTACCTCGGTCGAGCGTATACTCGGACAATCTAACACTTCAATGGGTATGTCCGACCTCTGTTGGTTCGAGAAAGCTGCCCGAGCTAACTGATCTGCCTCCCCGTTTTCTTACCTTGGGACATGCTCGAATGTGATTTTTGGAAATTTTCGAGCTAGGTTTCTAGCCACATGGTAATATTCCTTAATGCTATCCCCTTTAGTGCCATATTCTCCATTCATTTGTTCTACAACGAGCTGTGAGTCGCTCCAAATAATTAAATGCTCTGCTCGCATTCTCCGAGCTAACCGGAGGCCAGCGATTAAGGCTTCGTATTCTGCTTTATTGTTGGAGGTCGCAAAATCGAACCGAAGAGCGTATTCTATTTTGTGACCTTTGGGGGTAAAAAGGACTACCCCGGCCCCACTCGCCTCTTGCGTGACTGATCCATCAACATTTACCAACCAAACTTGCTCGGACATATCAGTTGGTTGCTCCTCGTATGGCGTAAGCTCAGCTAAGAAGTCTGCTGCAGCTTGCCCTTTAACAGATTATCTTGGCCGATACTGAATATCAAACTGGCTTAGCTCGATGGACAATTTGACCAGTCTTCCCGAGGTCTCAGGTTTATGCAATACATTCCTCAGGGGTTGGTCGGTCAGTACCACATTGGTATGGGCTTGGAAGTAAGGTCTAAGTCTCCGAGCAGCAGTTACCAGAGTGAACGCCAATAATTTCATTTTTGGGTAGCGCTGTTCAGCCCTCCACAGTGCCCTGCTTGTGTAGTAGATAGGTTTTTGTATCCCATCTTCCTCCTTTACAAGGGCCGAACTGACCGCGCTATCCGACACCGCCAAATAAATGTATAGCTCTTCTCCTGGCACAGTTCGGCTAAGCAAGAGTACTGCCCCCAGGTAGGTCTTCAATTGTCGGAAAGCTTCATCGCATTCATCTGTCCATTCGAATGCTTTCCTTAGTACTTTGAAGAACGGCAGACACTTGTCTGATGATCAGAAGATGAACCTGTTGAGGGCAGCTACTCGGCCAGCAAAGCTTTGGATATCCTTTGTCATTCGTGGGGGTTGCATTTCCATGATGGCTCGGACTTTCTCCGGGTTCGCTTCGATTCCTCTTGCCGACACCATGAATCTGAGGAACTTTTTTGAGGTCACCCCGAATGCACATTTGGCCGGATTCAGCTTCATCCGATATCTTTTGAGCGTATCAATCGTCTGCTTCAGATCTATAATGTGATCGCCTACTAGCTTACTTTTTACCAGCATGTCATCCACGTAGACTTCAACATTACACCCAATCTGAGACTTGAACATCAAATTGACCAGACGTTGGTAGGTCGCTCCTGCATTCTTCAATCTGAATGGCATAACCTTGTAACAGTATAAACCTCGATCGGTGATGAAGGTTGTATTCTCTTGGTCATGCTCGACCATCATAATTTGGTTGTACCCTGAAAAAACATCCATGAAAGATAATACCTGGTGTCTGGCAGTTGAGTTTACCAGTTAGTCGATGGAAGGGAGCGGGAAGCCATCTTTCAGGCATGATCGATTCAGGTCTGAGAAGTCTACACACATCCTCCATTTCCCATTAGATTTCTTTACCATGACCACATTTGATAGCCACGAGGGGTAGTGCACTTCCCTTACAAATCGAGCTCTGATCAGCTTTTCTACCTCTTCAGCCACTACTTCGTTGCGTTCCGGGGTGAACATTCTCCTCTTTTGCTTGACGGGCCGAGCTCCGGGAACGATGTTGAGGTGGTGCGTTATCACCACTGGGTCTATCCCTGGCATATCTTCATGCGACCAAGCGAACACGTCAGAATTCATGCGTAAGAACTTCTTAAGCTCTTCCTTTCGTGAGGCGGTTGCTGAGGCTCCAATCTTCACTATTCTGTCAAGCTCGAGCTTTCCGATCATTACTTCTTCCAACTCGTCACCTGGTTCTTCTCTTCGGACTTCTTCCTCGTCTCTAACTTCCAGCTCTTCCACCACCAAAGCTTCCTGAGGGTTGCTCCTCAGGGAAGAAACGTAACATTCTCGGGCTGTCCCCTGATTTCCATTTACTACCCCAGTCCCCTTCTCAGTCGGGAACTTAAGCATGAGGTGGTAGGTCGACGCAACTGCTTTGAATTGGCTCAGGGATACTTTCCCTAGTATAACATTATACGCGGAAGGACAATCAACTACCAGGAAACTGACCATCGTAGTCATTTGTCTGGGCTCAGCCCCCAAGGTCACAGGTAGAGTGATAGAGACGATTAGTTCTACCCGATCTCCAGTAAATCCGACCAAAGGCGAGTGAACGGGGTGCAGTTTATCCTTTCCAATATTCATTTTCTCGAACGCTTTCTAATATAGAACATCTGCCGAGCTCCCCCCATCTATTAGGATCCTATACGTTTGAAAATTGGCCACAATGGCCATGATGACTAGTGGATCGTCATGAGGGTGGCTGAGCTCTGAAGCTTCTTCTTCGCTAAAAACTATCGGCTCGGTCGGGCTTGTCCTCATTTTCTTCTCAGGTTGTTCTGCGACTGCCACTTCAAAACTTCTCTTTCCTTCCTTTAGATGCCTCTTTCTGGCTGAGGACGACTCGCCGCCCTCGGCGTATCCTCCAGATATGACCCTGATTTCCCCCAATGGTTAGGGATTATTTTGCCTTCTTTCTGGGCTTCTCCTGGGCGTGGTTCTCCGTACTGGACTATTCCTGTCGGTTTTTCCGTCCCTTTGCCCATTGAAAAACCCACGATATTTGCCCTTCTTTATGAACTCCTCCACCATTTTCTTCAAATCAAAGCAATCTTCTATGTCGTGGCCGTGATCTTTATGGTATAAGCAGTATCTGGTTTTGCTCCTCGAACCTGGCGGGGCTCTCATTTCCTTGGGCCATTTACATTCAGGGTTATTTTTGATGGCGTAGAGTACTTGCTCCATCCGGGAATTTAAAGGGGTGAACTCAGGTGTTGTGAAACGGCTTCGGCTTCGATGATCTCCCGATCTGTCTCTCCGTTTCGTGGTCCGAGGTATTTTTGACCCTCGATTTTCGGAATGATCATTCGATCGCCTTTTCTCCGACTGAGGGGCCTTTGGCTCGACATCCCTCCTAGCCTTCATAGCATCCTCTCTATTCATGTGCTTTTGTGCTTGGGACATCAGCTCTGCCATGTTCGATGGAGGTTTCTTAGCTAGAGAAAAAGAGAACCTTATTGGTTTCAAGCCGCTCATGAATGCTGTGAGGGCAACCTTCTCGTCAACATCCTTGATCTCGAGCATCTCTCGGTTAAATTTGTTCACATATTCTCGAAGAGATTCATCTCTTTCTTGTCTCACTGTCAGCAGATGTGATGACGGTTTCCTTGGTCATTGTCCTCCTATGAAGTGAGAGACAAACTGCTTGCTCAATTGCTTGAAGTTTCCTATGGACCCTGGCTTGATGCGATTGTACCAAGCTCTGATGGGCCCTTTCAACGTTATTGAAAAGGCTCGGTACTTGATTGAATCCGGAACCGCATGGAGGTGCATCGAGGAGTTGTATACGTCCAGATGATCAACTGGATCATTTGAACCAGTGTACGGTTCTATTGCTGGCATTTTGAATCTTGAGGGTAAGGGGTAGTTCATTACCTCGGGCATAAATGGGGTGCCTGTCCGGTCAATGACTCCATCTAAGGCGTCGGGTGCCTTTACTGCCACCACTGCTCCATCGATCTGAGCTTGCATTATCCTGAGCCTTCGTTCCACGTCATCTTCGATTATTTTAGATCCCTATGTCTGATGGGGAACTGTTCGGTTGCATGTTCCATCGTCGGCTGCAACGTCGTCATTACGAGGGGGATCACTTTCTCTTACGACCCCTCCTCCGTTGGAGTGAATCATCCCTCCATTATCCTGACCATTTGGAATTTCCGGATGCGAGGCCACCAGAGGTGGAGCCGGAGCAAGCTGATTCATTCGTTCCATAATGACTTGCAGGGTGGCCGCCATTATATTAAACTATTGTTCTATAGCAGTAATTCTATCATCTCTCTGGTTCTCTATTGTGGATTGGTTCCAACGAGTTTCTATGCCGGATCTGGTTTGGACCACGAAAACAGGAACTATGCCCTCGTTCCCACAGATGGCGCCAGCTAATAATGTTGAAATTTCATGGTCCTCAATCCGGGCCTTTAAGAACTCGATCCGCCGAGAATTATGAAAACCTGTTCGCCGTAAACACCGGAGTGGTGCCTGCCAAATAATCGCCGATGCTTAAGTTAACACAAGTGGCAGGGTTTTTGGTGTATAGAGAGAGAAAATTATCTCCTCTGAGTGTGAGACGTGGTTTCCTCTTTGTTTTGAGTAAGAATCGCTTACCTTTCTTTCAGTTTCAACGTGTATATATACATAAATCCACTGACCCTGCATGAATTTCGTGCATGGGGGAACATTCGATCATTCCCTCTCGTTCATTCAGGTGATAACACGTGTATTGCCAATCCCAATGTCGATCTTCATGATCAGTTATTAAAACCGCTATTAGGCGCGTTGCATGTAAATCGCCGGATATCGCGGAACGTGTCCGAATAGTGGTTTGCTCACGTTCAACGCAGTTGGTTGGAAGGTCAAGTCTGATAGATCCGACCTAGGGCGATTGGGATACATCTCCCAGTTGACCTTGTTCTCATTCAGAAAGTTCATGATCCGCCTCGTAAAGGTATGGCCGAACTGTCGGGGAGTTAAATCGTTGAAGGATCCGATCACGATCCTGAACTAGAAAGGTCCGACCTCAGCCTCGTATTTGGTAGATCCAATCCTCTTCTGGGCCTGAAGATCAGGCCGAACCGAAAGGAAACCGAGCCTTGTGGTTTGACCAGAGCATATTCTTACGCTTGAGTGGGCCGGGCTTCTTCATGGTTCATCCGATCCATCGAGCTCGAACGAATTGGGTCGATGAGCTTTGGAAATCATTCCCAGGACGTTAAAGTCTTTTCACCAACTCAGAAAATCCCCCTCATCAAGCTATATCTTTTTTAAATAATAAAACCTAATTTAATAATAAGAAATTGTAATATAATAAGAAATTGTAATATATCCAAAATTTACCAAAATAGCAAATCAAAACTATCACATACTTAGGTAACAAAAGAAAACAAAATAAATCCAGAATTGATGTCAAAACAATTCGTTTTCCTAAACTTCTAATAAATACCAAAGCTAAAGTTGCCAAAAATGACAAAAATGTGATTAAAGTCCTGACATCGGAACTTGATTTCGGGGAGCAAGATAACATGATTGCAAGTGTATAAACAAACTTGGATGGTCCGAGAAAAACAAAAAATAGATATTATACATCCAAATCCGACTCCGATTGCCCTAGAACCACCATTATGCCTTTAGGTGTCCAAAACCTATTAGCCTAATCCATGAAATCCAAGATGATCTCTTCTACGCCGGTTCCCTCACGTCAAGCGAACTTGACCTCGAGGTCAAGTCTAGGTAGAGTGCCACTTTTAGAGGGTAATATACATACAAAACAATCACATTGAAAGTCCAAGAGATACCCATTGTTTCATGGAAATCAACAACGCGAGCATTATCATTAATTTTGCATACAATCCAATAGGGACCAGAGCTAATAAATGGGCAGGCAGCTCAGGGTCATAATGGATTATGATTAAATAAGTTAAAATCTAATAATAACTATTTACTAATAAGTTATTAATGGACGACTTGGACACGGTCATATCAAATTTGTTAATTTGGATTCAAATTTTAATTTATTTTTTTATGAATTCTAAACATATTCTTTTTAGCATTTTTTATAATTTAGTTTACATGTATATAAATCCAAAATAAATAACAAATTAAGAATCAGATGTGTATAGAATTTTCTGAAATCATTAAGGTATGTTATTAATTAAATAAAACATTAAATAATTCTAAACTTTAAAAAAAATAGAAAGCTAAACTGCCATTACATATATATATACACACACATATATGACGTGCCTATTAAAATAATAAAATTAATGTACATTTGGTCAGTTTGATATGTGGTGCAGATTGAGAAAAATGTGAAGTTTTAATTGCTTTTGAATTTCTAATGCAACCTGCTAGTATAATTAAGTGAGTGGATGTGTATGTATATATACATGCTGTAAACAAGTGGAAAAACACACAAAATTAAGGGGGGGGGGGGGAAGAAAACGTAACAGAGCCTTGGTAGATGCAAGAGGATTTAAGTGATATTTGGTTTGTTTTTCCATTTTCTATTTTATATATTTTATATTATAAAAATCCCAAAATAATGAAATAAAAAATACTTTAATTTTCTTATTTTGGGATTTTCCTTATGTTCGCTTAAAAACGTTCAAAATGAATTTTTATCATTTTTCATTTCATGTGCAAACTAATTTTCTATTTCTAAAATAAATTTTGAAAGCAAAAGCGATCAAATACGTTTTGAGCTGTTTTGCTTGATAGAAAACAAAAACAAAAAATAAAAAATAAAAAAACAAACCAAATAAAGTCAACAGTATGTAGTCAGAAAGTTTTTTTCAGCCACCATGCGTATCGATGATTTTGGTGAAATTTGGTGACTAGTTT
>QLOD02000017.1:20334524-20350685 GCA_003260245.2 Sideroxylon spinosum | reverse complement strand
ATATTAATTAATATTTTTAAATTTCAAACTCATCCAACAAGAGGCTTGTTTGGCGCAAGAAAATTTATTGAAAACTTTCGAAAATCTCTGAAATTCTCTATTACAATTTTACATTTTCTTTCCCTCCCAAATTTTACAATTTTACCTTATATATTTTAAGGGTTCGCTTTAGGCTTGAATTAACTTTTTTTTTTGGGAAAACCGTGCATAATGTTTGGCTGATCTTTTAAACAAAACTTGTCTTCAACAAAATGGACCTCTAGGCTATGAATACTCTCATTGGATGCTCTTTAATAAATTGTACTCTCCCTTATAAGTCATTCCTAAAAAATCCAAATTGTTGTTTGTTATGTGAATTTCTACATTGAAAAATTTTAAGCATAATTTTGGCAACATGTATGTTATTTATGAGATCATCGGGTATATTCGGATATATAATAATACGCATAAAGATGTAATTGTGAGCATATCCTTCCAGTATAGGAGTACTACATATAACATTGGGCAATTAAACCAAAAGAGGATCATATTTCGGATTTGTGATTGATATGGATGCTACTACTCAAAGGGATACATCTATTGATATCTAATATATAACTGCATATATTGTATTATTACATGCCCTAATGGGGTTATTGGGTGTTTTAATGACACGGATGATTTTGGGCGATTGACCTAAAAATACTCAATTTTTATGAGCTTGGTGTACCCAAAGGGGACTGGTTTTTAAATATTTAGGTTCTCTCATTCATAGTTAGCCATGAGGGATTCCATAGCATGCTGTACTATTTACGCAAAGGGGAAACGACGGTAGTTCACTAGGCTGCCTCTATTAATTCTTTTTATACTGGATTATGTTTAAAGCATATAAGGATTATTTATTGTCCATATTTAGCTAACTTATTGCCTTTATGTTTACATGTATGATTTCTTTTATAGTTAATAATAATACCACAACCGTAGTGCCATTAAATGGCTCATATTATAAGAAATAGAAACAAGACATTGAGTTTGCTCTAGGAATAGTAGATGTGGATTTGGCCTTAAGGGAGGCCACACCAGCTGCACTCATTGCTTCTAGTATTGCCCGCTAAGAAAGAGTTCCATGCTAAGCGGTAGAGGTCTAACAGGCTGAGTCTCATTGCCATAAAGAGGTCTACTTTTAAGCACCTATTGAGAGTGGTTGACATGAGACCAACAATGCAAGGGAGCTTTTTGATGCTGTAGGACAAAGATATCATATTTCTAATAAGGTTGAAGCTGGATTCTTTATAAATGAGCTTACAACTCTGAGGTATGATAGCCAAATTAGGGTAAGAGAATACATCCTTAAGCTTGTTTTCATCCAGTCCAAACT
Source organism: Sideroxylon spinosum (assembly GCA_003260245.2). NCBI lineage: Eukaryota > Viridiplantae > Streptophyta > Magnoliopsida > Ericales > Sapotaceae > Sideroxylon > Sideroxylon spinosum. The sequence goes on along the minus strand of QLOD02000017.1, from coordinate 20,349,328 downwards.
CAAGAGTCTAATTGTTGCCCATCCAGATGACTTTATAGTCCATCTTGCTCTCAAAGCCTGACCACCAGATTTTAATCAAATTAAAACTGCCTATAATACCTAAAGTGAACCTTGGACCATTAATGACCTTATTTCCAAATGTGTCTTAGAGGAGGAGCAACTTAAAAGGGAAAAGTCTGAGTCTGCCTTATTTATCTCCCATCATAAGCCCAGTTCTGGGTAAGGTAAGAAAAATTGGAAGAAAACCAAAAGAAACTTATGACTCACACTACTCATAAAAATCAGGATAACAAAGGACAAAGTAAAAGACATATTCTGACCAACAATGCTCTAGGATCAAATGTTGACACTAAAAAGACCTTTAAGTATTACTTTTGTCATAAGGAGGGCCACATGAAAAGGGATTGCGCTAAGTATAAGAAACGGGGAGGAGGTAACTCAATTGCTTTAGTTTGCTTTGAATCCAATTTAGCTGTTGTTTCATCAAATTTTGTTGTTGTTTCATCAAATTCTTGTTGATTTGATAGTGATGCAATTGTTCATGTTACTATTTCTTTGCATAGGTTCAAAAGCAAATGAAAGCCAAGTGAGAACGAGTCAAAGATCAAAGTAGGAGATGATGCGATAGTTACGGTGGAGTCTATAAGAGAAGTTATTTTGAATTTAGAGTCTGGATTTTCACTTATTTTGGAAAACACTGCTTTTGTACCATCTTTTAGAAGGAATTTGATATCTATTTCTTTTTTGGGCAAAATTGGTTATAGTTTTCATTTTCAAAATGGTATGGTTGATTTATTTTATAATTTCAAAATTGTTGGCCATGGTTTTTTGCCGAACGGGTTATATAGATTGAAATTGACTCTGAATAATGAGTATGCCTCCTTCCACGTTAAAAGTGGTATGTCTAAGACATCTAGAATAACATACCAATCTTCCATGTTATGGCATAAGCATCTAGGCTACATATTTAAGAGAAAGAATTCAAAGGCTAATTAAAGAAGACATTCTTATTCCACTTGATTTTGGAGACCTAGACATTCATGGAAAATTGACCAAGACCAAGAAGAAAAGTGCAACAAGGAGTGGTGACCTATTAGAGATTATTCGCATTGATACCAATGGACCTCATTCATCTACCTTTTGTGGAAATAAATATATCTAACTTTCATTGATGATTTTTCTCGTTATGGTTATATGTGTTTAATTAAAGAAAAATCAGATGCATTTTAAAATTTAAAAATTTTTAAAATAAAGATAGAAAGTTAGTTGCCCAAAAAAATTAAGATTGTTAAATCTAACCATGGGGGTAAGTATTATGGTGGACATGATGTCACTGGACAGCAAATGGGATCGTTTGCAAATGCTAACAAGATTATAAAATTCTCAAACCATGCCTGGTATTCTTGACCATAATAGTGTGACTTAAGGCGTAATCGCATACTTAGGAATATGATGAGGAGTATGATGAGTTGTAGTAACCTACCGATGTATTTTTGGGTGAGGCCATTAAGACTGCCTTATGCATTCTCAATAGGGGTTCCTAACAATCTGTTCCTAAAGCCCCTTTTGAATTGTGGGCTAGTAGAAAGCCTAGCCTTAATCATTTCTGCGTTTGAGGTTGTCCGACAGAGGTTATAATTTATAATCCTTCTAGGAGGAAAATTAACCCTAGAACCAATCATTACTATTTCATTGGGTATCCAGATCATTCTAAGCGATACAGGTTCTACTTTCCTACACGAGGTGCGAGGATTGTTAAGTCTCAAACAACTAAGTTCTTGGAACTTGATACCACTGATTCAGATATACTACCACACATTAATGAGGATAAGTATAGTAGGTGATGTATATTCCCTTGCCAGCTAGCCAGTACAGCGTTGCACCTATGCTTATGGAGGATGTTGATCATCAGCAGTGGGGATTGATGTAGCCACCCCTAATGTTCCTTATGCTCCTGAGCCTGTTCCAACTCCTGATCCTATTGAGCCGATTCCAATGTTATCTATGAGGAGATCTTTGAGATAGAGGAAACCTCCCATTTCAAACGAGTTCATAGTGTATCTTGGTGAGAATGATTACGATGTAGAGTATGTGGTTGATCTTGTGACCTATCCCAGTGCTATTTCAAGTCCCCAGTCTAACATGTAGGTAGATGCTATGACAGATGAGATGCGATTCTTGGCATATAATAAAGTCTGAGAGCTTGTTAAACTTCCAGTTAGCTGTAAGCCCATTAGCTACAAATGGGTGTATATAACCAAGAATGACTCTAATGGGCTGGTCGATCATTTCAAAGCTAGATTGGTTGCTAGAGGATTCACATAGAAGGAATGTATTGATTATAATGAAACTTTGAATGTATTGATTATAATGAAACTTTTTCCCCAGTTTTATCTAAGGAATCATTTAGAATTATTATGGTTTTGGTGGCTCATTATGACTTATAGCTTCATCAGATAGATGTTTAGACTGTCTTTTTACATGTTAACCTTAATGAGGAGATTTATTTGGTGCAACATGAGGGCTTCAAGGTGAAAGGAAAAGGGCAAATGGTGTGTGATTGTACTATAAAAAGCACAATCATGAGCTTTATTTTGAGGATTTTTATGTGAATTCATACCATAAATGAATGGAAATGCGAGTTTTCTTGCATTAATGAAGGTTTGGTGCGATTTACAAGTATTTGAACAGAAAATGACAGAAATTGGACTAGAAAAGATCAACTCAGAAAAGTGGTTCAAACTCATGTTTGAACCATAGTTTGTTTGAACACTGGTTCTAACGACAGAAGGTGCAGAAGATGGAAGAACAACGAAAAATTCTAAGTGTGGAAAGTTGGTTTGAACCTTTAGTTGAATCATGACTTGTTCAAACCCTTGTTCTAACCACAGAAGGCATGCCGAAGCTTAAATGATGAAAATTTTCTAAGTGTCAGAAAGTTATTCGAACATACGTTCAAACCAACCTGTATTTTCGGGAAGTTTTGTAATTCTATTATGTTTTGAGAGGGCAATTGAGTACTTTTGTTTTATATTATAAATAGGCAAGAGTAGGGTCATTTGAGAGAGCTTTTCATTACACTAGAAAGTTAGATAGTAGAATATGTTAGATTAGAGAGGTTTTGAATGGTTTCTTCGTATTCTCACCTAGGATTTCAATTTCTTTGGTAATCTTCTATTTCTCTTTGTAATTCTATGCAACTAGAATAGATCAAGGCAAATGAGCTATTGGATCTTGAAGATTTTCTTGTATTGGAATCAATTGAGGTACAATTTGCAACTTAATTCTAAACTTTACATATTTGGATGTCGATTGGTTGAAATTCTTTCGATTTATCTTTTGTATACGATTTCCATTTTATCTTTTCATGCTATTATGTATGTTTAGTACTCATGTTGAAATAATATGCACACTAGGTGTTTGAAAGAATGTCTTAATGGGTGATTTACATAAAAACTTCTCATGTTCACATGCTTTTCTAGACTTTGTATGCACGCCAAGTGTTTGTATACATAGTACTTGTGTTGAGTGTGATTACATGTTAGGCCTTTGTTAGAATACTTACATTCCTAGATCAGTTATGCATGCTATGTATATTTGATGCTATGTTTCCCTATGCATTCTAGCAAATGGACTTAATTTCTTCAAATCAACCCACTCCTTGATGGTTTCACCTGGATGCATATAGGTAGAACATGTTCGCTCTCAAATTGGTCCATTACATATTAATTAGATAGTTCATCCTTAGTCCCTAGCCATTTAAATTTTATAGTTTTAATTCATTTTCACTCATTTTGTATTGGGTTTAATTGTTACCTCCTAAGTGTTTGATAAAATGCCTAGGTAGTTTCTATTTTCAAAATTCAAATCAATTTTCTATAATTTTCATTGTGTGACACCTACTAAGTAATAGAAGAAGAATTGTGAGTAGTAAAGCCTCTTCCCGTGGGTACGACCAGTACTTTATAGTTAGAAATTTAAATTGCTACATCGGACTACCTTACACTTAGGATGTAAATCCATCTTGTGGAATGACAAGCAGTGTGTAACATACAAAAGTTTGTCTATGGCTTAAAGCAAGTTTCGCATCAATGGTACTTAAAGTTTGATGAGGTTATCACTTCCTTGGGTTTTGTGGAGAATAAAGTTGACTAATGCATATATCCCAAAGTCAGGGTTAAGAATTTTATTTTCTTTATACTTTATATTGATGATATCGTACTTGTAAGCAGTAATTTGGGACTAAGATGTTATTTTCTAATACTTTTGATATAAAAGATCTTGGAGAAGCCTCTTTTGTTTTAGGCATTGAGATTATTTGTAATAGATCTCATGGTTTGTTGGAGCTATCTCAGAAAAGATACATTAATCGTGTGCTTGAGAGATTTAATATGTAGGATTGTAGACCTAGGGATGTTCTTGTAAGCAAATGTGACAAATTCAATAGAAGTCAGTCCTAAGAATGATATAAAAGTGAAATCTATGCAAAACATACCATATGCTAGTACAGTTGGCAGTCTGATGTATGCAAAACTATGTACAAGACCGGATATAGCTTTCATTGGGAGTGTTCTTAGGAAGTACTTATCAAATCCTAGCATGGACCATTGGGTAGCTACAAAGAAATTAATGAGGTATTTGCAGATGACGAAAGATTACATGCTCGTATATGGAAGAGTTGAGGATCTTGAAATAGTTGGCTATTCAGATTCAAATTTTGTTGGATGTGTAGATGATATGAAATCTACTTCAGGATATGTCTTTATGCTTGCTGAAGGAGCCATTTCTTGGAAAAGTATCAAGCAGACTATTATAGCTTTTTCCACTATGCATGTTGAGATCGTAGCTTGTTTGAGGCTGCTACTTAGGCTGTTTGGCTGTGGAACTTTATTTCAAAGCTTAAGGTGATTGATTCCATTACTAGACCACTGAGGATTTTTTATGATAATAGCGCAACTGTGTTTTTCTCCAAGAACAACAAAACTTCTAGTGATTCTAAGCATATTAAGATCAAGTATCTGTCAGTTAGAGATTTGACAAGAAAATGTGACATCATCATTAAGCACATTGATAAAAAACAATTGATTGAAGAGCCGTTAACCTAGGGACTTAGACCTACTAATTTTAGTAATTATGCTTCAAACATGAGGGTTGTTAGGTCTTTTGATGTACTTGGTTAATGGGAGTCATTTTCCTTATATTATGAGATAGTTATTATATGTTGAGACCTTTCAGTTTTTTCATGGTCATTAAAGTTTATAAATGGTTGTTGGTTATTTATTTTGATGCCATATATGCATGAATATATATATATGTGTGTGTGTGTGTGTGTGTGTGTGTGTGTGTATTTATATATTTGCTATTTTATATGTCATTTATAGATGAATATGTATTTATGATACGGATGTAAGGAAACGCCTCAAGTTCGATGTACTTGAGCATTTGGGAATATGTCTTGTTTTGCATGTTAAAGTTTTCTCGAGATATAGATGCAAGACATATTAGTTTCAGTGGAAACTATTAAAATTCTCTTGATTGGTAAGTAAGCATATAGTTATGAAGAATTTGAGGACTGATAGACTATTAGCACATTTATGAGACCACTTAAGATGTGTTATTTCCCACCACACTATCACATGTGATCCATGTTGATGAGGAAATTAGTATTTATGATCATGAGTGGTCTTACATTGATTAATAATGTAATGATAGTCATGGCTAGATATTGATTGCCTTGTTAGGATTGTTTTAAGTGTTGTCTATTGACTTTACTTGATTTTTTGAAAATGGGACCCCATAAAGATTTTATAGTTTCAACCCGAGAGTCGATTTTTTTAAAAGTTTTTCAAAACTGTAACTTTAATTAATGTTTGCTCAAGTGGGAGAATGTTCCTATTTTCTTTAAATTGAGTGTGCATATTAATTGAATTTTGGTTTTGATAAAACTAACTGAACCTAAGTTTAAAGTTAAGAAATAAATAAGAGAGGCCCAATAAAGAAGTGATCCATATGGAGTGGGCTTTTGTACACCTATTAGATATATTAATTATGTGGCTAGATAATTAATAGTATGGGTCTAAGGAACCCACTACAAGCCTTCTTATAAGAGGGTCCAGCAAGGTTACGATTTATTTTATATGTACGGCTAGATCCTCTCTCTACTCTAGCTAGACAAAATACACTCATTGAAAATCTGTCATACAGAACTAGGGCATAGAGAGGAAAATCTATAACTGCCAAAGTTCATCTTGAATTTGAAGATTTTTTCTGTCCATATTCAAGGTTTATGGAACAAACGAGCACTTTTGTATTATTAAATATATATATTTTTTATGTTCGTAAATTCATATACAAATTTATTTTAAATATTACTTGAACTTCAAACAGGCCCTTAACTAAAACAAAAACTACCTGATTTTAACATTTTCTTATATTAGTTAATAATTTTAAATTTCAAACTCATTCAATTAAACTTGCTTTGTTTATAAATTAATTTTTTAATCAATTAACCCATAATATTTTCACAATTTACATAATTAAAAATAACTAAAAAACTTACAACATTAAAAAAATAACATAATCAATAATAAAATACTTAGGATCCATTTGATAACGCTGTTTTTTCTGTCTATATTTATCCGTTTATGTTTTTCTATTTTTTGTTCTTTGTTGTCTTTTTTTTTTCTAAAATTAAAACTGAAACTATATTTGGAAATAAAAATTTGTTTATAATTATTATTTTTTTATTTTCGTAGAATATTAAATTTTATCAGTTTCTAAAAATTTAAATGGAATTTAAAAACGTTTTGTATATTAATTTAATTTAATTATAATATTATTTAAAATACTTGAATAAAATATATTTATCACTACTTAATTCAGTAAATATAAAATAATTTAATCATAATTTCATTATATGATTTACTAAAATATATTTCGTAATAATTTAAATAATTTAATTTTGATATTTATTAAAATAATTTAATAAAATATATACAATATTAGTTAAAAATAGAAAAATTAAATTACGGATTAAATTAATTAGATTAAATTAAATCAATTAATTATTAGTTAATTAGTAGTTAATTATTAAATTTAATTAAGTCACTTAATTATTAATTAGTTATTAAATTAATTACTAAATTTAAGTTAAATTAATTATTAATTTAATTTTAAGTTAAAGTGATTATTGAAAATACTAATTATTAAATTGATCTTTGAATTAATTAATTATTAAATTTAATTTACGTTAATTAATTATTCAATTAATAATTAATAATTATTAGTTAACTTTAATTTTGAATTAATTATTAATTAAATTAATTATTTATTAAAATAAAAATATTTTAATAAAATGTTTGAATAAAATAATTTATTTTAAAATGATACAACAAAAATAGATAAAATATTAGAATTGAAAAAAATGTCTATAACCAAAAAAAAAAATAAAGTGACAACAGTTTTCTTTTTGTTTACTTTTTTGTATTTAAATTTTCAATTTTTTGGAAATAAAAAAGCGTAAACAGATTTGACAAATACGTTTTTGTTGTCGGCTTACTAAATTCAGAAAACATAAGCAAAAAAAACAAAAAACAAAGATGTTACCAGATGAGGCCTTGTTATTTGAAGGGTGAGTGTTGTTTATGTTTGTATATTATTAATTATTTGTAATATATAAATTATAAAATTATATTTTAATATTGAATTAAGTGAAGGTGTTGTTTGGTGCACAAACTTTTGTCAATAATTTTGTACACAAAGTTGTCATGTGTCACATAAAGTTGAGTATTGAGTGTTACGTAAAATTTTATTAAAATTTATAAAAACTTATAAAAAAAAACCCAAGAAAATTAATAAAATTCAATTTTATATTTAGTGAAAAAATTTAAAGAAAATTAAAAAAATTAATAAAAATATTTATTATTTATTTATTTATTTATTTTTATAAATCAAAACCCCTCCTAAATATCAAACCTAATAGTTTTCAAAATTATTTCACATGGTCTAAAAACAAGCTCATTTCTCAGAGCTTTTTTATACTTTACTGATACTTTATTAAAATATATAGGATCTATGGTTTGGTTGAAAAAATTTATAAAAATACCGCTAATGAAAACGCATTTTGGTATTAGGTTTCTATTAACTATAAACACAATTTCATCTTGCGTTTTCCTTCGGTCCTTCCCTGAAAACTCATTTCATATTGGGTTACACTAAAGTAGGTATAACCGAAAACGCAATTTCATATTGCATTTTCCATTTGCACCAAAAACGTAATTTCATCTTGCGTTTTCCTTTGGATTGCCTTTTCCTAAATACATGCTTTTTCATCCTTGGCTATCAACAGCTCTGCATAACGATGCTTCAGCTCATACAATTGGCTTAATTCTTAATATTGTACATAGCTAACTTCCAAGACACACTATGCCTGTACATTCCAAACATAGCATTGCCTAAACAGAATAGTCAATTTATATGAAATCAAGATCGAGACCGGACCTGTCCAAGAATTTTAATTACACCTTAGCCACCACTGTAGGATAACCCAGTAATTACCATATCAAACAAGTTACAATTCAAATCTAAATATTACTATAAATGAGAGGGTTCATCTACAAATTCCTCACTGTCAATAAATATTCACCAATATTCCAGGTATTATAACATTACAAGGCAGGCAAGTAACTCTTCATGGTATTGTATTAAGTACCATCTGAATCATTGAATACTTGTAGCCCTTCCAGCATGTTGGGCCTGGATCTTAACTTCAAGAGGTTCAAATTTGGCTTCAGAAGGAACCTCCTTGCTATGGCTTCCCACACCAAGCAACGACACTGATAAAAGAACCAAAAAAAGATTACAATTAAAATTATAATAAATTAATGTAACAATTGCACCCTAAGAACAAACAGCATTAGCTTTAAGACGACCAAATATGGCCCCAAACAAATTCATTATCGTATTTAAAAACATAGATAACATACATATATATATTAAGATAAGCACTTAATTTTCTAGGAAAAACCTCTCTTAATCGACTACACAACCAAGTGTGGTTATCTCCTTAGTTACCCAGCTTGATTTTGCAATGAATATAAAAGGATGACATACTGAAGACAAGCTACATATATCTGCGAAGTTTGTAGATATGAAGATAGATACAATAATGAGGGCAAATCAAATCTGTTAAGACATATAAGGATCTTTGTACTATAATTTTTATATAACTAATAATAGGTTTTATCATAACTACATGCCCTATAAGAAGCAATTAATGCTTAATGGCAACCATACATAAACAAGCAACATGCTCATATATCACAGAGATTATTCTTCTTCATATTATTCTTATTCATTACGGAATCATCGGGAAAAAAATATCCCTAGACTGAACACAAAAGTGGTTGCCTCTATCTTCTAATGGCCCCTAAGCTTGCAAAATCTTATATGCCTAGTGTGTCCCACAACTAGGCTTTTTCCTATTACGTGCAAGGTTTCTCCTTGTCTTCTACACCAGAGGCTATGTCTGTAGTGCATTTAACACTGACTGAGACAGTGGGTCATCTGCCAACTGGACTGTAGGTTGTATCGCCGAGTCAAAACGAGCCCTAACCCTCTTTCGTCTGTACTGTATAAGAGGATGACCTACTGTAATGTCATAGAATGCCAGTTCGAGGTTCTTGAGTCTTAGGGTCCCATTGATTGCAACTAAACTTTGGTGGGGAACAGCTAGTGCTAACCTCAGGCAATGTTTTAAATGTTAGCGAGTTAGGTTGATGCAATTCACGCTCTCCCTCATTTGATCCTTCGGGGGCACTAAAGTCGACATCGAGATCCACATCTCGATCAAAATATTGTCCAATAAATTGGTTATCTTGAAGCTCGACCATCATTCCTTCCATGCGTGGCAGCTTAGCTGAATCATTCCCTTCCATTTGGTGCTGGTAATCAGCTAGCTCTCGAACTGCATCCCATTGAGCAACATTTGGACCATTGTGACTGGAAGAACTTGAAACATTATGTTCTCCTCTTGAGCTGGCTTCAGGTCTTACCTCTCTTTCAGGGATAACTTCGTACTCTAAGTACAAGTCGGTGTGAGACCAATTCAACTTCTTGATTCCTTCCATCATTGTCCGAATTGATTCATCGTCATCCAATCTAAGCCTCTTTGAACGGACATTATTTCCATCTAGAAACGGATATCGACACGTAACTTTGATGTTCACCCGACCTTCTTCAACGCCCAGTACGGAGCACAACTTTGTGACTAATTCTGGGTAGCTTACACTCGGAAGAACCCGAATGCATTGCTCATAGCCATTATCATATGGCAATCCCTCCACCGTTGATATTATACTTTCCCCCCCAATAACAAAATAATGACACGCAATCTTCGGCCATAATACCTTCAAGTACAAACAAAGTCTTCTCATTAGTTTAACTTATTACAAAAAGAGAAATATAATTTATGTGCATCAACTATATGAGAGAAGTAATCTTATTTCCACTTTTCTCCATAATCTTAATATTATGGATTGCAGAAATCTTAAAATAAAAAAACAGAATTGATTGCAAAAAGATTAATTAAAGTTATTAAAATTTAAAAAATGATAAACTTTTCGCACTTCAAAAGTTATAAAATTGACAATAATCTCGTACAATGATTCTAGTGATAGATTGCTATGAATCAACTAAAAGAAGACATGATATCATTTTGACATTTGCTTAAGTTTCCAAAGGCCATTTCATAATCCCCATAAACAAAAATCTAAAAACTTCACAATTCACTTCTATGCAGAATTCCAATAAACAGTAAAGTATAACATTGACCCATTTCTATGTATGCTCAAACTTATGAATCCATTTAATACTCCCATTTGGTGATGTTCTATAGCTTCATGTTTCATCTTTTGTAAAATGCAAACCACCAATAAAGATTGTAGCGCAATTGGGAAAGAGAAATGTAAGCCAACTAGTTGCCAAAAGCTAAATTAATGGGACTAACTACTAAGTTTGGGCCATTACAAGCTTATCTCCAAAAGAAACAAATATAAAATGCTCAACCCTGCTATATGCGGCAACTTGTGAAGAAATTCACCGAAAATCCACTTCATGATTAATTTGATCACTCTACTACCAAGATTAGACAATGCAATAATGTTACTACTGTATCCGCACACTGGCATAACAACTATGGTATCAACATTAACAAATACAAGATTCACAACTATTTAAAATGCAACAGCCTTTAAAGATGTGTTAAATTCACACAAGATAATCTTCCACACAAAAATGAACACAATCCATGGAAAATTTAGCTACTATATCCAAATGAATCTTCCAATAAGCATTATGCAGAAAATATTCAGTAACAATATTCAACAACTCATCGTTGCACTCCAGGTTGAAAGCATTACGCAGAAATAGCTTGAGGCAAAACGAACAAAAAACAAAAATCAAAAAACTTAAATTAGAACAAAAACCTAAAATTAAAAGGGAGAAGGTGGACCCCCTGCGAAAATCAGAACAAATAAATAAACAAAACAAAATCAAAAAAAAAACCTAAATAAAATCAGACCCGTTTACCCCAATCAAACACACAAAATCAGCACTTGAAATGTAGCCAAAATCGTAATGTGTACCTGTAGTGGTGGTGAGGTGGAGCAACAATAGGAGGAGCGTTAGCGGTTAGATCGACGAGCATCGCCCGTGAGTTCCAAAAAGCGATCTTGGGTCTTCGGCGTCGTTCGTCTACTTCGTCTAGAGCAACAAACAGAATGTGAACCAAAAGAGTGTTTGGAGGGTGGTTATAACATGTAGAAAATGCAGGATGAAAATTCGTTTTCACGAAGGAGGAAAACGCAATATCAAAATGCGTTTTCAAAGGTGGAAAACGCAAAATAAAAATGTGTTTTCAGAGGTGGAAAACATAACGTAAAAATACGTTTTTAGTATTGTAGAAAACTCAAGATCAAAATACGTTTTCATTAACGGTATTTTTACAAATTCTTTTAACCGGACCACAGATCCTATATATTTTACTAAAATATCGGTGAAACAAAAAAAAAATTCCAGTTCGCATGAACGGACTTTAATGGCTAATGCAATCTTACGGCCGTTTCTTACATGGAGGTATTTGCAGTTCTATAAAATTTATAAAAAGAAAATTATAAATTTTTATAAAATCTAAATTATTTATTTACTATATAAATTATAAAATTATAATTTTTGTAAATTTATATTAATTTTTAGGATTTCAAATACTTTTGAAAACTTGGAAGACAAATAATTGTCATTTTAGCATTATCACTGGGTGATGTCATGTACATCTCATCTTCTTATGTCATGATGTCAACAAGGTTGGTAGCTGAAGGAGAAGAATAATTTTCCCATTTTCATTTTGAGTTCCCACCTCGCCCTCCCTATGGATTTTTCGTCTCCAATATTGTTTATTGAATCTAAATAAAAATTAGTTATTAAATTGAATGGTATTATAAAATATATATTACAAATAAAAATATACATATTTTAAATAAATATAATTAATAAATAAATAGGTATATAAATAAGCTCTGTATCCATACTCATTGTGGAATTATTTGAAATCTTTAATTCTGTTTGAAATTTTTAATTTTTTAAAAAAATTTTAAAATTTTTACTTTCTCTTTATTAAATTTCATTTCGTATCATTTTTTATATTAATTTTTAATTTTTAAAAAAAAATTTGAAACTTTAATTGCTACCACTACCATTGTCTTATCCGACTCTGAAAAAAGCATCTCTGTATATCAATCCCAAAAGGGGTGAGGAATGCGGATGTAAGAACGTTAATTTGGCCGGTTTGATGGGGGCTTTTTTTTTTTTTTTTTTCACCTTGGTTTCCATTTAGCTAATTTTGTACATCCGTATCCCCATCTCTATTAGAGGATTGAATTCTCTCCCTATACTTATCGTCTTTATGCAAGTTTTTCATTTATGTCCCTGTTCCCAACTAAAAACAAAATATATTAATATATTATAAATGCATATAAATATATAAATATAATATATATTAATTATTACGTAAATAGCTATGTAAACAGATAAGACATGAACTGTTCCCCAATAATGACACGTCGGTATCACATCTGAGACATTAAGGTAGTATTTGGTTTACTTTTTTATTTTTCCTTTTTTATATTTATTTTATGTATTAAAAATTCCAAAACGAGAATACAAAAAATACTCTATTTTCCTTATTTTAGATTGAAAACGCTCAAAATGACTTTTTATTATTTTTTATTTTATGTATAGATTCATTTTCTCTTTTCTAAAACAAATTTTAAAAACATAGGTAACCAAATACGTTTGATCTGTTTTCTTTGTTTTCAAAAGTACAAAACAAAAAATGAACTCAAAACTGTAAATTAAAAACAAAAACAGAAAATAAAAAATAAAATAATAAACCAAATGAGGCCTTCAGGGAAATGAAAAGTTGCTTTTCAAAAGTGTTCCCAATGGTGGATGCCGAATAAAATCTGTTTGTTTTTTTCTTTTCACAAAAAGAAAAAAAAAAGTTAAAAACAAAATAAAGTAAGAAAGTACAAAGTAAAATGCGGATATTTAACATATTTTTTAATGTTTATTTATTTATTCAATATAAAAATAAAAAGTTGAAGAACTAATACCATGTTTCGTAACATTTACATTTATTATTTTTTTGTTTAACATTATTAATTTTAAAACTGACAATAACAACATGTTTAATAAACTTATTTTTATTTTTTGTTGTTAAAAGATAAAAATTTAAACAAAAAAAAATTATATTTCACTCTCTTTTTTTTTCTTGTATAAACATTTTCTTAATTTTGAAATTTTATCCATTTTTATTGTATTATATTAAAATTAATTATTTTTTATTTAAATATTTAATTAAAATATGTTATTATTGTGACATCCTGATTATTTTTTATTTTTTGGACTTTATTGTTAAATTAAGTTTTATCTTAGAAATTTTAATTATGTATGTTATTTTAAATTTTTACTAACTTTAATTGGATTACTCTGTAAATTATTAGAATATTTTTTTTCTAAAATTTATTTTATCTTAATCCGAATTAATTAGTTGGTAATCAAGTTGTTAACTAACTAATTGAATTGAGTTAGTGGATGGATGATCAGATGGTGACGTGGCTGGCAAATTGATGGTTTCAAGTTGTCTGACTTCAGAATGATTAGGTTGGGGTGCTGGCACGGCTATGAGACAGCCATGCAACGTGGAGGCTATCGGAAATAAATAAATAAAATGGATATGTTGGAGCGGTGCCGCTAGAGGATGAATTCGTACACATATAGGCTTCGTTTGGTAAATTTCAACTATCAAATTTTTAGTTTTTTTTTAAATTATTAAAATTATCATCTTTCATTTTATTTTTTTTTTAAATCTTTAAGGACAAAAATATCAAATTAACAAAAGTTAAAAAATGAGCTACTAAAATATTAACTTTTTTCCCTTCTCAAACACAAAAAAGTAACTTTTTAGTAGTTAGTTACTAGCCAGTTACAAAAAAAACTAATTTTTTTGATTACCAAATCAAACCAAACCATAGTTAATAGTTTTAGTATGGTAAAATTTAATAGAAAGAACACAATAAAGAAAGAATAGGAGCGAGAAAGCAAGGAAGAGAAAGATTAAGAATTTTGATCGGACTGTTGAGATAAATTAGTTTATTTTGTTAATTTAAAATCAATTTTATAGAAGGTTAAATAAATTAAATATATTGGATATGTAATGGTTGTGTTTTATTTATTAGATTTATATTATT
>QLOD02000017.1:20292486-20312441 GCA_003260245.2 Sideroxylon spinosum | reverse complement strand
ATCATCTGAAACTTATGCTCCTTTTGTCAGTTTACCTTTTACAAGAGCTACGTAGACCTGATCCCATCACAGGTACGTAGACAGCTCAAGCAGATAGCTTAAGTTTGGTCACCTCGATCTCTATAGACCATCTAAATCCTATATCTTTAGGCACCTTAGGCAAAAGCTACGTAGACCTTATCCCGTCACGGGTACATAGGCAGCTCAAGCAGATAGCTTGAGTCCGGTCACCCTGGTCTCTATAGACCACCTAAGTCCTATAGCTTTAGGCACTTACATATAGTTTACCTTAAGTCCTACAACCTTAGGCACTTATACGTCTTTATCTTGCTTAGAATTAAGTCCTATATCTTTAGGCATTTACATATAGTTTACCTTAAGTCCTACATCCCTAAGCACTTATACGTCCTTACCTTGCTTAAAGTTAAGTCCTACATCTTTAGGAACTTACATATAGTTTACCTTAAGTTCTAATCTTTAGGCACTTTTTGCAAAAGCTACATAGACTTGATCCCATCACGGTTACGTAAGCAGCTCAAGCATATAGCTTGAGTCCAGTCACACTAGTCTTTATAGACCATCTAAAATCTTACGTTTTTAGGCATCACACGTTAGATCCCCAGTCAAAGCTACGTAGACCTGATCCTATTACGGGTACATAGACAGCTCAAGCAGATAGCTTAAGTTCGGTCACCCCGGTCTCTATAAACCATTTAGGTCCTATATCTTTAAGCACCTTTTCCAAAAGCTACATAGACCTGATCTTATTACAAGTATATAGGCAGATTGAGCAGATAGCTTGAGTCTGGTCACCCCGGTCTTTTAGGCCCACTAGTATCAAATTCTATAGAGCTAAGTCCTATATAGGCCCCTACAAATTCTTCCCATTATACAAAAGCTACGTAGACCTGATCCCATCACTGGTATGTAGGTAGCTCAAGCAGTAGACTTGAGTCCAGTCATCATAGCATAAAGTGCTGATTGTCTTACCTCCAGTAGAGCATTACCCTCTTCTCTAGTTAACCATTTCTTAGTTATGCACTAAGCACTGACTGTCTTTTTCCTAGTGGAATAAAACTCTTCGAAAGCAAAAACTATTACTTCTACTACATACCTAGAGTTTAGACTCTTCCTAATCCTATATCAGGAATAAGGCCTATTTTATATTAAGTCTACATATAACACTGACCTCATTAGTCACCATCTCATATATTTGAGCCTCACATCTATACGAGGCATTGTTTTAGAGCTATGTTGACCTAATCCCTTAGAAAGATATGTAGGCAATTTGAGCAGATAGCTTGAGTATGATCTTTATAGTCTTTATAGACCATTATCTACACGAGGTATTAATTTAGACTTAAAGTTAAACCCCTACATTTACATACTAGTTCACATTTTCTCACCATATAGTTTGGACCACTTTAGGTCCAAACTACGTTTGACCTAATCCTTTAACATGGTACATAGCTTGAGTTCAGTTGCCTCAGTCTTTATAGACCATCCTTTAATATACACTTCATTCTCAGTACACATACACACACTCATGCGTAGGTAGAAATCTCGCTACACTCACATAAGTTAAGCTTAACCATTTGTCATTTTATACATCAGTTGCATTCATGAGTTACATGTTATGATTAGTTTAAACTAGAGAATTATTTTTTGAAATTAAGACAGCAAAGAGTGGAAATGGACTCTGGATATTCTTAGATATTGAGGCATAATGGTTTCCATGCATAGCTGAACCCCTGGACCCATTTTCTCTGATTGCACTGACTAGTCAATAGTCATCAAAAATGTCCATTTATCATAATTTCAAAAACATAAATCAAAGCACCTTTTGACTTAAACCAAAACTCAGGTTCCTTAACACACCCATTTTGAAAGTGTCGAGTGGCGACCTCTATTCTTAGTAATCAATGCCCTTTTCAAAATAAAACATAACTTCTATCATTTTGGTGATTTCAACTCATCACGTTGAAACAAAGACTCAAACGTTGAAACAAAGACTAACAACCCGCGCTCGTCTACCTTGGCGTACCGATTTAGTCACAGTACTACACCTTTGAGTGATGTTTATTGAGTTATGTTTTGGAATGGAATTGTTCTTTTGAGATGCATTCTTGCTAAAGACTAGCAAGTATAAGGTGGGGGTGTGATTAATCACATAATGTGATGAATTATATATGCTTAAAATTAATTAATCAATGGTTAGATAGAGTAAATGAAGCCAATTCCTTTACTTATATTAAATATTTTTCATTACAGGTGAGTTGAAGCTAAATGCAAGGAAATTGTGCAAAATGAAAGAAAAAAATAGAGCAAAGTCATCGGGGCCCTTCGAACGCCTATTCAGAGGTATTCCATTTACAGGTGCCTTGGCATGAAAGTAGGTGGAGTCTATAAGTGCAAGGGTAGAAAAGTCTAAGTGCTTGATCACCCTTCGATGCCTGTTCGAAGAGTGTTCCATTCGAAGGCAGCTTCGCATGACAGAAAGTAGAGCTAGAAAAAGAGGAAGAAAAAAGGTTCAAGTATGACCCTACCCTTTGAAGGGTTATGCAAAGGGTATCTTGTTCAAAGGCATGTTCGAAGGACAGAAAGTTGGGAAGATTTCAAGCAGATGAAGGAACTTAAGTGTTAGACTACCCACCGAAGGGCCCATCAAAGGCTCTGCACCCTTTGAATTCCTCTTCGAACGGTCTGTGAAATTTCTACAGATATCATTAATGTGAAGTTATGCTGACATTAAAGGAGGGTTTTCATGCCTAGAAGTAAAGAGTTTTTTTTTTTCCTTCTTCTATAAAACATGTGGAATTACATGGAATGAGATTATGATGATTATTACTTTTCACTTTTCAATTTTTAATTCAGTTTTCATATATTAGAATTAGGGTTTGAATTGTAACTTCCAGTTGAAGATTACGTGTAAGGGTTGTTTTCAATTTCAATTTCAATTTCAAACGTCATCTTTGTTTCGATATGATTTTCAGTATGGTGAGTTCTTTTTCTTTAATTATGTGTAGTTAAGTTTCTATGCCCATTCTCAATTCATAAAGTGCTTTAGTTAAGGTTAAATTCAAGGTTTTCTAGCATAGGTTGAAGTTCAATATTTTACGAAGACAATAAAAATTGAGAATAATTTTGTCAAAATCCTACTTCTATACGTCTGATTTCCAAACCCTGCATACAGTATACTCGATTCGATGGCATGATTCATAAAACTGAAAAAAGAAAAATAAATTCAAAATTTATTCTTAATTTTTTTGACTTATTTCAAAAGAAAATCATCCGATCCATTTACACCGATTTGCATATGGATTAAGTTATAAGTGAAAAACTTGAACTAAAAACCTTAAAAAAATCGTTGATTGAATTGAGGTGGGTTTTCTTTTATTATTTGACTAATTTTGAAAATAATTCGTAATCAAATTTCCAATAAACAGTTTCTCCTAGTGAATACTTCATATTTCACTTAAATTTTCTTGTAAGAGATTTTCATAAGGTCTCACTTCCTTAAGTGCGACCACGGATTCTAACCGAGTCATATTTTAGATTGACCCTCGTGCACTTGCGAGGTTTTGCTTTCCTCTATTTTACAAGAATGAATTCCGAAATAGTCAATATTTTAGCATCATTACTAAGGAAGTGATAGCATCTTAAGAGGTGAAAGCTTAGGTTCATTTATCATCCCACTCCTCCAAATTTTCAATTAGGTGAGTTTTCGATCTTTTTATTTTTTCCTTAATTTTGTTTATGCATGCTTTTTCGTTCTGGTTGTGCCCTGAGGCATAACTTAAGACATGACTTTGAACAGACCTCTAAGTTATCTACCACTTATGATTCGAGTAGACCCACTTTGTCTATTGCAATGGCTAATCATGATAGTAGAGATGATTTACCTGGACAAGCATATGGGTAAAATGATGTTCGGACTCTCACTGCTCAATTACATCTTGTGAGGCAAAGTATGCCCTCGGGCATTGTCTTAGCAGAGAATTAGCCAACTTTTAGTTTTAAGCCTGTTTGTAGGAACAAAATTCAAAAGTAGTCATTGAGTATGTATTATATGAAAGATAAGAGCATAGAGGGATTTGGGAATATAATGCCCATGTATGTGTGTGTGTGTGTGTGTGTGTATTCATAGTTTATACATTTTACTTTTGGATTAAATTCATGTTCTATGTTGCCAATTGATCTATGGTGGGATGAAGGCTCATGTTTCTAATTTGTTTTTGAACCCAATGGTGTATATATGTTGTATTGTTGCAAACAATTGCAAAGACTCGTGTTTTAATTGAGTTTTCTAGCCAAGAGTTAGTTGTGAACATGAAATGTTTATTTTCATGCACACAAAAGTAGGGATGGGTTGGACATGTGCACAAGAATTGCTCCTATATGTGGATAAGCTGAGTCAGAGGCTGGCGTGCACATAAGAGTCCATCCTGCGTGGGTATGATACAGGGTTGAGCTGAGGCATGCGCTCGCGAACTCTTCTTGCATGTGTATAATTGAGTTCTCTTTTAATTAAGGAAATTGGTACTCGTTTAGATTATTCAATCAAAAGTGTTATATTATGTGAGACATTAAGAATGATGTGATAAGTTAAATGTGATTATGAGATATTGGAAATTGAGGTGCGGTTTGGATTTAATAGTTGGTGCTTGGAATTCAATTGTTAATCAAGATGTTATTGTATTGTACTATGAGATGGAATTATAGTGCTAAGTTGGGTGATTGATGTTAAGTCGAGAGATACTGAAAATGGAGGGTATATATACCCATGGATTGAAAGTCCTTAAACCTGCATAAACGTTGGCTATTATGCCAAGTAGTTTAGTAGCCTACAAATTGATGTAGATGCCTATGATGGTATGTGAATTATCTCAGAATTGTAAGGGGGGATAATAATTTGTTACGTAAAAACTGTGTGAGAAAATCTATTGAATCCCAAAATTATGTGTGAAAGATTGTGAGCTATTATCCATGTAATGGCCCGAATTTGATTTAATTTAATTTACAATTTATTACTTAGTAAATTTAGTTTGTTATTTAAATTTAATAATTTGAAATTTTTATTATTTAATTTCAAGTTGTATTTAAAAAGGTTAAAGTTTTGGTAACCTTTGAAAAGATTTTAAAATTTTGGAGAAAATACATAATTTTCTTAAACCCATAGGGGGATATGTAGCGAATTGAATTTATCAGGGTAAAAATCAGCTGCCATGTATACATAATGTTATATTTATTTCAGGTAAAAAATTCCTACAGAGATTGAGAGAGCAAGAGAGAAAGGAAAAGAAAAAGGTACAGCGTTGGAAAAATTTTGGCTTGAGCCAATAAGCAACCTGACTCATACAAATTAAAAAAACACAGGGACA
Source organism: Sideroxylon spinosum (assembly GCA_003260245.2). Lineage (NCBI taxonomy): Eukaryota > Viridiplantae > Streptophyta > Magnoliopsida > Ericales > Sapotaceae > Sideroxylon > Sideroxylon spinosum. The sequence continues at coordinate 20,307,060 of QLOD02000017.1, read as the reverse complement.
GAATCCTTTATTTGCTTGTGTATGTAACATATAATAAATATATATGATAATAGTTAGTTTGGAACATGATAGTTTATTGATTTTGGGGCTTGATTCATATTATATATACATGTGGGGGGCATGTGTGCCCATTGAATTGAAGAAAAATAATGTATTAATAATTATATTTATTTATTTAATTATTTATTTATCTTTTGGTAACCTTATTCGGCATGAAAAAGCATTAATTTGGTATGATTAAAACATTGCTTGGCAGGAAGCTTTGGTATTGTATATACATATATACATAAATTTACTAATTAATGCACTAACATCTTTAATTGACAGAGCTTGGTTGATGATTTTCTTTTTAATTATTAATTTTTAGGCACGTGATTGAAAAATGTGACAGTTTGTTTTTTTCTAGAAGAATGTGATATTTATTTGATTGTTTATCCATTAATTTGTTTGAAACTTTTGTGAATAAATAGTGATTATAAGTTAAAGAAACTTCATGAAATATATATAAATAAATAAGAAAGATTTTACTTAATTAGAAATTAAAGTGAGTTTTGATATTGTGTGTTGTTTGGGTTGAGGGATACTAAAAATATTGAATATATGTACCCAAGGGTTGACAATCAGAAAACCCATATAGGGGTGGTAATCGAGTCCAGTAGGCTAGTAACCTACGAATGAGCAGATGCCTAAGGGTGGCATATTATATTTTTAAGGCTTCAGCCTCGGAAGTAGACACTGAAGCATGGTGCATATTGGTTGAGTATTGTTTCTACGGGATAACCAAGAGGCAGTACTTTAAAATCAAATTGTTTTCTTTTGATCTTTTATGTGATTTTTAGAAGAGTAAATAATAAACAAATTTAATTTCTTATTTGAGATTGCTATTTGTGCAGAGAGGTTTCACTTAGTAGCATGTAAGGGCATCATTGCATTAATATTATTATTAGTAGTGCTTAACCCCTTACAACTTATGATGCATGTAATGAATTTGAGTTGCATGCTGGACCCTTTGAGCATAGAAATTAAATAATTATTTAATTTTATTTGATTACATTAGAGTTTTTTTTTTTAGAAAATTGTTTCAGTGAATTATAATAAACCTTTATTTGTAAGATGATTATTAATTATTAGTTTTGGGAGTTTATTTAGACTTAGTTTTGGAGGCTTTTACTTTTGTTTTGGAGCTTTGTTACCTAGTTGATTTGAGTAAGGCATTTACACAAATTTAAAGTATTAATTTATTTATTTTTACATTCAATACCCCATAGCTTGTGTGTATGGCTCCGATGTGGGATAGGGAAACTTATTAAGTGGTGTGATGTGTGTTCCTTCATTCACGTACTCGCGTCATGGAATCCGAGGCGTGACAACTTGGTATCAGAGCTTACGTTTAGACTGCCTAGGGACAATAGGTCTTTTGTTTTTCAACGTTTTGTGATTATGTGATAATGTGTTATGTTGTGATTTGTGATTTTGATTTTTGTTAGAATTCATTTGTTATAGAATTAACTTTGGTATATTCCTTTATGTTTATTTATTTTTTTTAGAGTATGCCTCCATGTGTTGCACCAAGTGCTAGAGGTAGAAACAGAGGCATGGACCATGGTCGTGGTAGGGGTTGAGGCCTAGGAATTCAGGCCAGACAGGGCCATGAAGCTCCAATTGATGACGTTGCTGCTGCTATGGGAGTATCATAAGAACAGAAGTCTCATGCTGGGGTTGGAGCAGGGGTTCCAGTAGGAGCACCTCATGTGACAGAAGTACAATTTGAAGCACCAAGTGTATTGCCACCAGGGATGGCAGACCCGTAGATGTGGATGCAACAAATGGCTATAATTTTTATTAGTAGAACGCAGACAAACTAGCCTAAAGCTCCATATGAGAAATTTAAGAGGATGAAACCTCTTAATTACTCTGGTGCAGTAGTTAAGGAGGTTGAGAAATTCTTATATGAGAATAAGAAGACATTTGAAGTAATACAATTAAATAAAGAAAAGACCAGAGTCCTACTTAGTGCGTTTTAGCTAGATGAAACTATAGCTAATTGATAGAGTACTATAAAAGAGTCTTGTGGGACATTCACATTTACTTAGGATGCTTTCAAGGAGTGTTTCAAAGACTATATCTTCCCACAGTCATTGAGAGATGCCAAGCTTAATGAGTTTCTAAATTTGCCTCAAGAGCCAATGTTTGTGCTGGATTATAGAAATAAGTTTATATCATTCGCCAAATATGCTAAGGAGTTAGTGTCCACTAAACGTACTAAGTATAAATGGTTTGCGAGTGGACTGAGGCTTTTTGTCAAGGATCGAATAATGCCATTAGGGGTCATTGAATATGAGGTTATGGTTGATCGAGCGATGGTAGTGAAGAAGAATTTGGTAAATACAAGGGCACAAAATGAAGCTAGACAGGGTAAGGCTCCACAGTAGAAGAGCAGACCTACGAAAAGACAGAGAGAAAATTAATATGGGGCACAAACTTAGCATTTCAACAGAAGAGTATAGCCCCAAGTCAGTCAGCAACCACAAGGGTTCCTACACAGAGTCTTATTATTTGTCATAACTGCAAACAACTAGTAAAGATTTGTTATACTTGAGGCTAATCAAGCCATGTGCCGGAGTTACTTGTAAAGGCAAAGTCAGATTAGTGCTATGAGACCTCCATTTCTAGCTCAGTTACTATAAAATAATAAGTCAGTAGGGTCATAATCAGTGCAAATGCAGTTTTAGAGGGGTACTTAGGATGGGGCACAATAGTACCGTATGGGTGTTTCAAGCAAGGTTCAACAGTATCAGGGAGCTTAGGGTGGATTTCAACAGGGCTAAGAGGGGGGTAGGCCATTAATAGCATTAGCTCGGGAGCGAGTTTTTTTCGTGGCCCAGAATGATGAACGAGCAAAGCCTATACTAACTAGAGGTACCTTTCTCATCTATGTGACTAAATTCACAGTTCTTATAAACACAAGAGCATCTCACTTATTTATTACCACACAATTTATGTCTACATTGAATTTATCCATGGATGAGTGGTTCTACCATTACAAATTGAAACACTGATATGGGGTCATTCTATGTTGAACCAAGTGTGTAACAGTTACGAGATCACTATCAGGGATGAGGCATTGGGTCATGAGCATTTGTTAGTTTTTGATCTGATTGTGCTAGACATAGGAAGCTTTGATGTGATTCTCGGCATGAACTGGTTGTCAGTCTATCAAGCGATGATAGATTGTTCTAAGGATTGGGTGACTCTATTTACTCCCGAGGGAAATCGGATACAGTGTTCCGGTGGTCATTGTAGTCCTCTTCTCTTGCCTTCTCTTGATGGGCAAAGATGAGTGGATATATGCAGCTTATTTACTTGTATGGCTTTGGAGGATGAGGATGGTGACAAAGTTGAGTTACTATGGGTCATTTGTGAATTTCCAAAAAAATTTTCAAACGATATGTCTAGGTTATTGCCTGAATGGGAGGTTAGATTTGGGATTGATCTGGTTTTTGGCACAAAACCTATTTCTATAAACCTGTACAGATAAGCACCTATAGAGTTGGTAGAGTTAAAATCCCAAATAGAAAAGTTGAGCTCTAAGGCAATGTTTATTTGAGAAATATAATTAAAGGATTAGATAAGTAGTCTACCATTTTTGACCAAGTTGATTTTAGTCCTATGTTTGGTTTACAGTATCAGAACTTCGAACTAGACTTTATATTCCCTAAAATAGGGGATAAGTAATACCATGGGGGTGGTATTACTTATACTCCATCGCTGGATTTGCTCCCGCCAAAATCTAAAGGTCTAAAATTATTTTCTATCACATCTCATGTCACATCACATCTGTTATCCCATTTTATATCCAACCAATCAAACACTAAAAACACAATCCCACATAGAAAATTAATCCAATGTTATATCCAATCCCATATATTGTCCCATTATATTACTTATATCCCATCATCGAATCCCTCTAAACAAATGTATCCTAAGGGATTTATCCATCCTAGCATTTCACCTTAGGATGCACCTATACTATTTGCTACTAAAAATGATGAAACTCTCAGAATATGTATAGATTATCGGAGGCTGAACATGGGTCACAATAAAGAATCGGTATCCTTTACTGAGAATTGCCGATCTATTAATCAACTAAAGGGTTTAGTTATCTTCTCAAAGATTGATTTAAGTTCTAGTTACCAACAGTTAAGGGTAAAGGAGGAGGACATTCCCAAGACAGCATTCAGAATTTGGTATGGCCACTATGAATTCTTGGTGATGCCGTTTGGACTGACCAATGCTCCTGTCATGTTCATGGATTTGATGAACTAAGTATTAAGTATATTTTTGGACAAGTTTGTATTTATATTTATTGATGACATTTTGGTTTATTCTCAATCAGAGGAGGAACATAAGGAGCATATGAGAGTGGTACTTTATACCTTGAGGGACCACCAGCTCTATGCTAAATACAGGAAGTATGAGTTATGGCTCAAGAAGGCGAAAATTCTCTGGTATGTTGTTTCTGATGAAGGAGTTGCAGAGGATCTATCTAAGATTGAGGCAGTCATGAATTGACCGAGACCACAATTTTTTAGATTTGGAACTTTTTGGGTCTGGTTAGGTATTATCGATGAATTATCCGTGACTTCTCAAGTTTGGCTAGGCTGATAATTAAGCTGACTTGGAAAACCATTAAGTTTGTCGGGGATGAGAAGTGTGAGCAATCTTTTTAGGAGTTAAAGAATAGGTTAATTTCTGCACCAGTGCTTGTGATTTTGGAGAAGGGATTAGTTTATTTAGTTTGTTGTGATGCATCTAAGAAAGGTTTAGGCTGTGTGCTAATTTCGGGTGATAAAGTGGTAGCTTATGGATCTAGATAGCTGAAAACTCATAAGCATGACTACCCAGTGCATGATTTGGAGTTAGCAGTAGTTATCTATGCCTTAAAAGAGATGGAGGCACTACTTGTATGGTGAGAAATTTAAGGTAATCTTTGATCACAAGAGCTCGAAATATCTTTTTACTCAGAAGGACCTAAATCTGAGGTAGAAGAGATGGATATTGTATATGGAGAATTATGATTTTGAGCACCAATATCACCCCCGTAAGGCAAATCTGGTGGCTGATGCACTTAGTCAGAAAACTAGTAGTACTTTAGCGAGTCTTGTCTTACAAGAGTGGAAGATGATGAGAAGCCTTGCTAAGTTTGATCTAGAGTTTCAGCAAGATGAGAGCTATGCTATTCTATGTGCCTTAGCTACTTAGTTAGTTCTGTTGATTCATGTGATTGATACTCAGGGGGCTGATGTTGAATATGAGACTATTCATGCTAAATTGCTAAGTTTTGATGATATGTTAGGATTGATGATTGGTGATCATAACGGTTTGAGGTATTTGGGGAGACTTTTTGTGCCCATTATTATTGGGGATATGGTCCTAAAAGAGTTCCATCACTCAAAATTTGTAGTACATTCAAAAGGTATGAAGATATACCACAACCTGCACCATCAGTTCTTTTAGGCAGGCATAAAGAAAGATGTGGCAGTCTTTCCGAGTAAGTGCCTCACTTGTCAACAAGTTAAGGCCGAGCATCAAAGATCAACTAGGCTTTTGCAACTTTTTTCTAATGTTAGAAAAGAAATGGGAGAATATTACAATGGATTTTGTTTGTAGCTTATTGAAATCTTCAAAGGGCCATGATGTTATTTGGGTGATAATGGATAGGTTGATGAAGTCAACTCATTTCTTATCGATTCAGTTGATCGACTCTATGGATGTCTTAGCTAAACTATATGTTAAGGAAATTGTAAGGTTTCATGGAGTTCTTATATATATATTCGCAAACAAGAGTCTATGTTTTTTGCTTCTCGATTTTGGTAGAGTCTCCAGTGGCTATGGGGATAGAATTATTACTTAGAACGGCTTTTCATCCTCAGATCGATGGAGAATCAGAACGTACAAATCAAACTTTGTATGCTCAGGGCATGTGTGCTTAATTTCTATGGTAGTTGGAAGAACTACCTTCCTTTGATTCGATTTGCATATAAGAATAGCTACCAGTTGAGTACCGAAATGTCTCTTTTTAAAGCATGGTATGGTAGGCTGTGCAGATCTCCTATCTGTTGGGCTGAGATTAGAGAAACTGCAATTACTAGGCTTGAGATAGTGTAGAAGACGACTGAGAAGGTCAAAGTGATTCGGTAAAGACTTGAGACTGCTTAAAGCCATTAGAAGAATTATGCTAATAGGAAGCAGAGACCATTAGAGTTTAAGGTAGGAGACCATGTGTTCCTGAAGGATTCACCATAGAAGGGTCAGTTTTGTTTTGGGCGTGAAGGAAAGTTGTTCCCAAGGTATATCAGGCTATTTGAGGTTTTGGCTAGGGTTGGAGAGGTTGCATACCGTCTTGCTTTGCCACCACAGCTTTCGAGAGTGCATGAGATGTTTCATGTGTCCATTCTCCAAAAGTATAACCCAGGCCCTACATGTACGTTAGACTGGACCGAGTTTGCGGTTGACTTAGATGTGACATATGACGTGAAACCAGAGGAGTCTTAGATTCTCTAAACAAGTGCTTCGAGAGAAGACTATTCCCTTGGTTAAGGTGTTATAGAAGCATTATAGTGTTGAGTGGTCGACTAGAGAGCGAGAGGTAGATACGCGGAGTAGGTATCCTAGGTATCCTACGCGGAGTATGATAAGACTTAGTTTGGAAAATGACAGCTTACTAATTTTGGGGTTTGATACATATTATGTGTGTGTGTGTGCGCGCGCGCACGCGCGCATGTGTGTCTATTGGATTGAATAGAAAACATAAATTAATAATTATATATTTATTTATTTAATTGTTTATTTGTCTTTTGGTTACCTCGTTTGGCACGAAAGAGAATTAATTTGGTATGTTTAAAACGTTACTCGACAGGAAGCTTTTGTATTTTATATACATATATATATATATATATATATATATAAACTTACTAATTAATGCACTCACATCTTTGATTGACAGAGCTTGGTTGATGATTTTCTTTTTGATTATTAATTTCTAGGCACGTGATTGAAAAATATGATAGTTTGTTTTTGAACAGAAGAATGTGATATTTATTTGATTGTTTATCCATTAAGTTGTGTGAAAATTTTTTAAATGAACCATGATTATATGTTAAAGAAGCTTCATGAAATATAAATAAATAAAAAAGAATTTATTTATTTATAAATTAAAGTAAAATTTGATGTTGTGTTTGTTTGGGTTCAAAGGTACTGAAAATATCAGGTATACATACCCAAAGATTGAAAGTTCCGAAATCTGTACAGGTGGTAATCGAGTCTAGTTTTAACATACGAATAAGCAGATGACTAAGGGTGGTGTATTATATTTTAGAAAATAAAATATGGTGTATATTGATTGGGTCCTGTTTTTACAAGACAACAAACAGACACCAAAGAATAGTGTATATTGGTTGGGTCCTATTTCTACGGGACACCCAAGCAACAATACCTTAAAATCAAATTTTTTTTTTTTGATGTGTTATATGGTATTACTACACGATTAAATTGCAAGGAAAGGCAATTAATAAATGAATTTAATTTCTTATTTGAGATTGTTATTTGTGCAGAGAGGTTTCACTTAATATCCTACTAAGGCATTATTACATTTATATTATTATTAGAATTCTGAGCACATGTGGTAATAGTGCTTTTCCCTTTACAGCTTGTGATACAAGTAATAAATTTGAGTCGCGTGCTAAACCTTCTGAATATAGAAATTAAAATTCTATTTATTTTTATTTAATTGCATTAGAGTTTTTTTTAGAAAATTACTTCAGTGAATTGTAATAAATCTCCATTTGTGAGGTGATTATTAATTATTTTATTTGGTTATGGAAAGTTTATTTGGCCTTGGTTTTTAAGGCTTTTACTTTTGTTTGGAGCTTTGTTGCCTAGTTGTTTTGACTAAGGCATTTACATAAATTTAAAATATACTTCATGACTTGTGTGTATGAGTCTGATGTGGGATAGAGAAACTTGTTAAATGGTATGATGTGTGTCCTTTGTTCATGTACTCAAGTCGTAGAATCTGGGACATGACAATCCTGGCTACGTGATCAATGGATAATAGATTGTGGTTAAGCTCAGATGGCCACGAGTTAATCACGTAGATTACCTGCCTATATGTGTGTGCATGCATGCATACATGCATGAGTGATGTGGTAATAGTGTTGACATGATTATAGTTTATATATGTACTATTAAATAACTCATGTCTACGACACTCCTCGACTAAAATTAAATATAATCAACCTTATCAATTTAAATTTAAAATTAGAATTTAGAAAAAAAAAAAAATCACTCCCCAAGATTAATTTTATTCAAATATTTGTAAAAATAAAGAGAAAAAGTAGAATGATGAATATAAAGATATAGGATTTGATAATATATTATTAATTGGTTTTATAAAACAACTCAAAAAATATTTTTATTAATTATATATGCTTTGTAAAATAAAACAAATATAGTAAATGTGACTAATTTAAATTTAAAATTAGAATCTAAAAAAAAATAACTACTCCCGAGCCTAATCAATATTCAATATTTTTTTGTACTTTTAAATTTTAAAAATACCAAGAGTCTTGCTATAAGAAAAATAATCTAATTATTATTTAATTTTTTTTATTTGTGTTTTTTTAGTTTAACTTCATTTTTTATCTGCATTTTGAATTTGATTACTAATGTAATTGATATATATCTAAATTTAACAATAATATTAAATTTTTAAGTAAGTGGGTCCCACTTTAGAACCCATAACAAGTGAATTATTTTCAAAATTCAAAAAAGAAAAAGTGGGTTCCTTTTCAGAACCGATAAGTTTGTTATATTTACTATTTCTTAAAAGCATATGCCACAATTTTAGTACTTTTATAGGCAAAATAAGAGGTGAAGTTATTGTGATTTAGCAATATGGGAAAAAAATATTATGAATATAAAAGATCTCAGCCATTTATTAAAGAATAAAAATTAATTTCAACTGTGAATCTTAGTTTGTAAGAAGGACATTTTCAAAAACTATCATGTTTTATTATAGATTGTTAATATATATATATGGTGATGTCAATGTGATGATTGTAATAATGTTGATATTATGTTTATATTCTATTGTAATGCATTGAGAAATGAATGCATATAATAGTGGAAGGATAGGATATATTGTTAGGCATGTAAAAGCGGTTGACCCAAGGCTGACCTAACTCAGAAATTGGGTTGAGTCCCAATTTGCCCTTGACTATAGTTGCCCCTGAAATTAGGTTAAGTTAGCATCAGACAATTTTGACCTTGACCTTTAAATGAGTTTGTTTTATGTGTTTGTAGGTGTACAAGTTATTTGGCTTTGTTTAGAAAAAAAATAAATTGTTTTAGGTTAAAAAAATTTAGAGCCAAAAAGATAATATATATTATTACATCTTTGTTGTCTTTATATCCTTACTTTCTAATGTCATCATTACCTCTTGTCCATACTCTTATTAACTTTATATCTTATGTTTGTATCCATGCTTCTCAATAATTGATTAAAAAATATAACTTAAGAAAACTTGAGTCCCAAACTATTTAGAGTCGGCTAACCTCAAAAATACGCAAACTTATTTGCCCCCAATGCAACTTACCCTGTTTTCTGACCAAGTCAATAGAAGTGCCTCAAACTCTAATATCACTTTGAACTCGGATTTTTGTAGCTTTATTTTAAATCATAACTATCAAAACACTCACAACCTCTATGTCAAAAGCTATTGAAACATATATAGTTTATTCATAGTGAAGTGTATGGCTAGAAAAGTCAAATTTGAATTTTTTTCTCCCGCATGACACCTGATACCAAAAACTTAGGATTTCACCTCTCATAATCATAACGCAAACCTATTTGACAAAATGATTATATTTCATTCCAATGCCTTTACAACTCCATTGCATCTGATACAAATATCACTAATCACTCAATAGCTATGTTATATAGAGTGGAATATGGGTTTAGGGTGTGTATATACATATCAAGTGTCGAATTCATCTAAATCTCAAATGCATAATAAGGACATGGCAAAATTACATATTGCTTAAATAACTAAATCAAATATTCTAACCTTGTTTCATCAATCCAGTGTGTTTAGCTTTTTTTTTTTTTTTTTTGTCCATATCTTTTGTTTCTTTAGTTGAGATTGGAGACATCCTTTGGTGGTCATTTGTGGTATCCTTTGGGGATGGCATCGCTGATATTAGAGGAAGGTTTTTTTTTTTTTTTTTTACGAAAAATATTTAAAAACATTTTGGAATAACTTTGGACTCTTTCCTTGTCCTGTAACAAATCTTAAATTTTTCCTCCCAATATTAAGGTTTCAAAAGTTCCTTTTCCAAAACGATCGTTTTCACAAAATATATACCGAACCTATAAAAAAAACTCATAGAAAAATAAGCTACTCAAGCGAAATTATTGCAAGAAAGAAAGAGAAAGGGAAAGAAGGAAGAAAAAGAAAGCAAACAAATAACGTGAAGTACCTGCTAGTGTCTTGAATTTTTTCCTATAAGCAATCTTGATTTTTTTCCACAATATTGAGGTTCCAACAATTGTACTATAGTTCTCACAAAATATATGCCATATCTATGAAAAAAAACTCACAAAAAATAAGTTATTCAATCCAAATTATAACAAGAAAAAAGCAAAAAGTGAGGGGAAAAAAAACAGAGCGAATAGAGTACCTTCTGATACTTTCATTGCGAAGTACTTTGTGCTTGAAAACAAAGATACAAGAATTTTGTTGGATTCACTCTCTCTCTCTCTCTCTCTCTCTCTCTCTTTTTGGTATTTTGTTTATTTTGTTGAAACTATTTTAGTGGTTGTTTCGTTTGTGATAGAAATTTTGAACATGGTAGTGGATGGATAGAAGGAGGTAAAGGTTAAAAAGAATCTCAACCATTAATGATATGATAGTGAATCTTAGCCATTGATTCGGTTACGGATTTTGAAATCTTAGCTATCTTATTATAGAGTATTTGGAGCTGTAAAAAGTTAATATAAAATTGTAAAAATGTATAATCTTTATATTTATGTAATGATTGAAAAATTTAGATGTTATAAAATTTATAAAAATTTATAGAGTTCTATTGAACTCGAAACGGACCTATTTAGATTCAACTCGGGGGATTATAGTTGGGGATTCACTATAACTACTGCAGTGCCTCCAAAATAACACCATTTTGGCGTTTTTTTCTCAAATCAACATTGTTTCATTTAAGTCTTCGTATTCGAATATAAATAGTCACCTACGTTGCACAAAGCAACGGGTGCTAGCTTTTCTCGTTGCACAAGGCAACCGGGGGGGGAGTCACCTTCGTTGCACAAGGCAACGGGTGCTAGCTTTTCTCGTTGCACAAGGCAACCGGGGGGGAGTCACCTACGTTGCACAAAGCGTTTGAATACGTATTCAAATATATATTTGAATATAATGATTTAAATAAGACGGTATTGTTTTTGAAAAAAAAAAATCAAAACGGTATCGTTTTAAGGCTCCGTTTGGGTAGGAGCTTAGCTACTAGTTACTAACTTTTTGATTTTTTCTAAAATTATCAAAGTTACCCTCTTACATTTTAATCTTTTTTTAAACTTTCAAGAGTAAAAATGTTAAATTAATAAAAAATTAAAAAGCTAGTTACTAAAAAACTAGTTTTTTTCCTTTTCAAACATAAAAAAATTAGATTTTTAGTAACTAACTACTAATCAATTATAAACAAAAATTAGTTTTTTTTTTCCCTAAACAAAACCCAAAGTTATTATAGCCTCCCCGCGTCTATTTAGATTGGCCAAACTTATCCCTCGTCACGTTTTTTTGATGGTTTTTCCCAGAAGTAATATACAAAATTCGCTGTTTGACTTCTGTCTTTTACCGCCGCATCAAAATGAAATCAACCGGGAAATCATCAAAATTTAAAATCATTTTTTGTTTTATTTTCTATGCACAGCTTAATAATTTCTTGAATTACAGCTTTGAAGTTCAGAAAAGAAAAGAAAAGAGAAAAATCCTCAAATCTCCCAAATTCAAAATCAGAATCAGAAAGAAGTAAAGAAGGAATCACTCAGTGGATGCGCAACATCATCTCTACACTCAGCGCATTTCGTCGATTATATGGCGAGGACCAAACAAAAGGCCTTTCGGAAACAAAATCGCCGTAAATCCACCGGTATAGATCTCTCTCTGCTCTCTCTGCAACTCAATTGCCGAGCCTTTGCCCTCATTCTCAAACCCTCTCTATCTATCTATATATATATATATATCTTTCTCTCTCTCTAAAATCACAGTCGCAGGAGGAGATTCGCCGGCATCCCCTGGACCGAGCTCGGTACACTCTCTCCCCAATTTTACTTTTCTACATCCTAATATGTACGTATATGTGAGACATAATCCATTTTGGCAGACGCCTGGGAGAAGTGCAAGGAATGCTCCTCCTTCAAGTGAGTTTATGTATTTCTTTCCCTGGCCTTTTTGTTATTTTCCTCCCTCAACTCATGCTCTGCATTTGTTTAGCATTTGATTCTTGGCGGTGGTAAAATTTTATTGGGGAATGTGTGGAGCATTTGGTGTTCAGGTTCGAGAGAGGAGCAAAGGCGGAGAAAGTCCCATCGCTTTAGGCCAGGTACTGTGGCTCTTCGGGAGATTCGGCATTACCAGAAGACCTCGGCACTTCTCATTCCTGCTGCTCCTTTCATTAGAACAGTGAGTTCTGTGCGAATGTGTGCGTGTTTTGTATTATAGTGATTGATTATGAATATCATTTATTCATGATGCATATTTAGATATATTTGTGTTATGTATTTTGTACTTACAGTTCAGTTCACATAAATGATGAAATGCTATTGACTGAACTTCATGCTGGCTAAACTTTCTTGTCCTTGGAGTTCTTGATATTGGTTCCTAACAGAGGACAGAGGATAATAAAGTGGACGCCAAATAGAATAAGAAATGGCGTCTGTAGAAATGAAGCTTTGTTTTCCTTTAGGTATATTAGCTCATCAAATGCGGTGCAAATGATTGAAACTTTCAGAATATGTAATTACTCAACTTAAACTTATGGAAGCTTATAGACATATTTACAAGCCAATGTATATGCACAATAACCGATACTGGTTGGTGTTTAGTTTATTATCTCATGAACGATGAAATTGTTTCATATGAACTACACAAGATTTATCTCCCATGAACTTAAATCCATGTTATGTTTTAGGTCATCTACTCCATGAAACCATTAATTTCTCCTTTCCTTATTATTCTACCTATGCTTCTTTTCCCCTTATTTTTCTCTCTTTTGTTGCATAGACTTGGTGCTCAGTCTCCTCTTTCTCCCCTCTCTCTCCTCTGCCTCCTCCCCTCTCCACATTCTCTCCAGGTCTCTCCAGCAAGACAAGTTCAGGACTCGTATATCAAGTTCTCCTTGTGGCTCAACAGTCTACACTGTCTAAATTAATTAAAGGAATTTGACCATTAATTATTTTCCTATTCAACATGTTGGGCTCGGTGCTGGATTGTGGCCCTTACATCTGAATTTAGTAAACATATTTATTTACTACTGTCCAAGTTGATTTAAGGAATTTGACCAATAAATATTTGCCAGTTTGGAGTGTTAGGCTCGGCACTGAATTGTAGTGTAGTTTTTATCTATTTATTTATTTGTTTTATCTGAGTATTCAATTAATACTATGTATTTTTTGTACCACTACATTATTTTGCATCAATTTTACAACAATTCCAATTTAATGAAAGTAAATTTGAGGAAAGAATAAGGATTGGTGACTGAAGGTTTAGAAGAATTCTTATAGTTGCTTGATTAATGCGGTCCCCTAACACCATATCCTATAGATGTTTCTTAGGGTGACCAAAGGTTTAGAAGAATTCTTACAGTTGCTTGATTAATGCGGTGCCCAAACACCGTATCCTATGGATTTTTCTTACGATGCTTGCAAGTTTGTCAAAGCATCCTAATAGGAGGATTAGAAGTTTTACTGAAATGTTTTTCTCTTAAAGCTGCCTTTTTCATGGTGTTTTTCTCTGTTTAGATGTATACATTTGATCTCAATGTTAGGTTTGACTAACATAGCTTATAATTCTCACAATCTGTGGTAGGTGAAAGAGATTAGCAATACTTTAGCCCCACAAATCACTCGGTGGACAGCCGAAGCTTTAATGGCGATCCGTGAGGTACTGAAACCCTACAATTTAATGTGTATGGAAGTGTTCACATTAATGCATGCATGTAAATAGCTGGTAATGATGCGTGTGTCTACAAGGGTTTTAAAAACAACCATTGTTATGTAACATCATAACATAAAGATTTTGGTAGCCTTTGATTTTGTTACATGTTGATTTAGCAGTGAGACTAAAATTCACAACTGTAACGGCTATTATGGTTGTTTTAATGGTTAGGTCAATTGTGAATTTTATATATGTTCATTTCCTAATTATAATTAATATCATATTGATATCTCGAATAGTAACATTTGACACACAGGCCCTGGTGCCTTCCTTTCCTAGCCCTCCGATG
>QLOD02000017.1:20258097-20271980 GCA_003260245.2 Sideroxylon spinosum | reverse complement strand
TAGATCTACCTGGCGTAAAATCAAATTGGTTCTCTGATATTTTTGTCACTCCTCTTAGTCTAGCCTCAATCATTCTCTCCCAAAATTTCATAGTATGACTCATAAGCTTAATGTCTTGATTGTTATTATTTTCTTTAATATCCCATTTATTCTTAAAGATAGGCACTAAATATTTCTCTTTTATTCGTTATTCATTTTTTTGGTATGCAAGATCCTGTTAAACAGTATCCCATTAAACAATTTAGTCAACCAAAGTATTCCACCATCCCCGAGCACTTCCAAGCTTAAAATGGAATACCATCTGAGCCTACAGCTTTCTCTCTCTTTATCTTTTTTATAACTTCCTTTATTTCTGCAAATCTAATTCTATACATAAAACTTATATTTCTATCCTTAATAAAGTCACTATGGTCTCCTAAATTTTGCTTGGGATAAAATATTGAATAACTATTGAAATAATTTCTCGACCTTTATTTAATATCCTCTTCTTTTACCAATGCTCTTTGATTCTCAAATTTTATGCACTTAACATGATACAAATCGTTATTTTTCCTTTTTCCTATTCTAACCAACTTGTAGTTGTAGATATCTTTCTCCTTATTTTTTGCCCCTAATTTGTTAAATATCTCATTGAAGGCCTTATATAATTTTTTTTAATTGCCCTTTTAGCTTATTTCTTAGCCAGTTTATACCTTTGCTATAGTCCTCATCGCTCCACTTAAGCGAATTCCTATGACACTAACTTTCATCCTTAATCGCCATTTATACCTCTTCGTTCCATAACCAAGTTTTCTTTGAGGATGGTCTTTTCCCCTTAGATGTACCTAATAGAAAGCCACTTCTTTAATACATCTAGCTATTTCTTTAGATATGATATTAATGTCATCATCTAAATTCTATTTTCCTTCCTTAAGCATTTTATCTTCATTGTCTGTCCTCTTTCTCCTTTTCAATTCCACCACTTAGTTCTTGGAATTGCATTTCCTCGGTTCTTTTTCTTCTACTTCTTAATCCACACATCTGGTGCTAGTAATCTATGCTGTGTCGTTAGAATCTCACTTGATATAACCTTACAATCTTTTTATGAAGCAGGGTTGAGCTTTCTAATAAGGGAAAAAAAATCTATTTGACTATTATTATATTCTCTGTTAAAGCCTTATTAAATAAGTCCCTCTCTTTTTAAAATGGGTATTTGCTTTTACCAAGTCACATGTTGTAGCAAGCTCTAAAATTGATTACCTCCCTCATTTTTATCTCCAAACCTATAATCCCTGTCCACCCTCTCAAAGGTTCTTTTGTTTCTCCTCATATACCCCTTTAAATCTTCTCTTATAAAAGAAAAACGAAAAGGCTTGGCACCCTATAGTTTATAAATAAATAAATTAAAAAAAAAACTCCAAAGAGCAGAAAAGCAAAGCACAAGCGGCCTAAGGAAATCCAAGTAACTTTATTTTTGATAAGGCAAAAATCCGAGTAACTTTCTCTCTAGACAACCCTTGAACATCCATTACATTGTTCGGTGACCTTTTTCGGCGACCAAGTTGCATTCAAAGGAAAAGTCTTAAATGATCACAAGTGAATATGATTTCTGTTGAAATGGATTGGAAATAGATTGTAATAAATTACTTTTGTAGGGGATGGCTAATATTCTGTTTATGAGAACATTCCCAAGTTTGTTGATTGTTTGAGATTCATTTTCTTACTTGAGTATTTGAGAACTGTTGTTTTAAACGACAGAGATTTGAGAGAGATGCCTAACTGAGATTTGAAGTCAAAACTAAGTCCAAAGCAGTTTGAATTGTGTTTGTTCCGAAGTGAGTGTTATTGATCATGATCGTTGTTTATACAACGTTCTTGAGTTTTGTGGAATGATTATGGTGTGTTGATGTAAAGATTATGCTTGGAATAGTTTTTATAAATGAAGAGTAGGGTTCATTGTTAAATATTTTTTCATTCTTTTTGTTGTGTTGATGAAGTAGGAAGGTTTGATAATTGTTATGTACATTTGGGTAGTTTGTGGGTATCATCTCCAGAAGCCCTTATGAAATTTTACTCTTCCACTAGGGTTAACCTAAGGATTTAAAAGACTTATTGCATGTGGTAAATGCAATCGCACAACCTGCAAAACGGGTTTGCTAAGATTAGTTTATTTTTGGGTTTTGGTCCATATAGGAATATCTTTTGAAGGCAGGTTGGGGCATGTGATTATACCTTAGAATTGTGAATAGTTCATTTTTTTTTTTTGGTTTTAATTGTATAAATTTTAGGGATAGTTATACTGTTGTATGGAGATATTTTGCACTCAATGCCTTTGTGTTATAATGTTAGCATAGGTTAAAAAGGGCTCAAAGTGCACAAGTAAATAACAAGTTTGGAAGTTAGTAGATGGGGAGTTCACTGACAGAAATATTAGAATGAAAATTATAAGTTGAAAAATAGTTAGAAGAGGCATGCTTGTTTTGAATAAAATGATCCTCCGTGGTAAGTGTGTACATGAGTGTGACATGCAATGGGAAAAAGGGGACTGACTTTGGAATTTTTGTGAGCACAGGTTGATTGCTTGTTCATATACATGCACATCTGTGTATAAGGTCCAGAGTGATGGGTTTTGAGTATGTTTTTGTATATGTGCAATTTGTATAACATGGGGGGGGGGTGGGGAAGAGAGAGAGAGAGAGAGAGAGAGAGAAAGAGTACTTCCGATGGTGTTTTGGTCTTGAGTGAGAGGTGGTATGGATTTGATACAAGTTGAGAATAAAGAAGAGAAATCATCAGTAAAGTAGGATTGGAAAAATGGATTAGAAGGAAAAATTAATCAATCTCTTGATCTGTACTTCATGTTTATAAGTGTATAACTAGGGCAATATGCTCAATTGTCAAAATTCAAAAATATCCATCCAGTAATAAACAAATAATTAACAACACTCTCCTTAAGTTGCAGCAGACAAATCAAACATTTCCAACTTATATAAAACATGTTGAAAGGAAAAATGAGCCAAAGCTAAGTTAAAATGTCAGTCCAATTCGGAATTGGACCTAACATATGGAGTACTAAGATCCTTCCACAACAGAAACTCGCAAATAAATTGATAGTTGACTTCAATATGCTTGGTACGCTAATAAAACTCTGGGTTGTTAGCAGTAGATATACGGCGTTTTTGGAGTTATTAAAGTTGAGATAAAATGTGGTTTGAATTAGTTATTAGCGTCTGGATTGCAGCCATCAAATCACAAAAAGATAGAGATGAGCTGTGAAAATCCATTCGAACGGTCCATTTGAATGGATTCTGATAGGGAAAATTTGTTCAAATGGATTCTGATAGAGATTTTTGGCGTTTTGTGTAGAACTTTTTAGAAATTTGTATAAATTTATTGGGATTTGTAGAGATTTTGTAGAAATTTATGCAATTCGAGGTGCAAAACGTTTTGTAGAGATTTTTAGAGATTTGTAGAAATTTTTGGTGACTTTTGGAGATTTATAATACTCCAAACGGTCCCATAGATAACATTTTATATACATACGGCAAGTACATCAAGAACAAAATCCTGGAGCAGTGAACAGACCCATAAATTCTCAGAGCTTGCATGGGCATAGCTCTATACTTGCCTCAATACTCGAACAAGCAACAATATGCTTCTTACTCTGCAATGTAACAACTTATCACAAACAAAGGTATTAACCTCAAGTGTATCTAGGCGATTGCCAACCCAATTACCGTTACTAAATCCAGTCATAAAAAGGGACGATGAAGGATGATGTAGACGTCCATGTACAGGAGCACATTTGAGGTATTGTAAGATATGATAGATAGCTTCAAAATGTAAATAATGAGGACCATGTGTGAATTGATTGTCAGTCCCAATAACGTAGGTAATGTTTTGGCGAGTAATAGTGAGGTAAATAAGCTTATCAATCAATCATCCATGCTGACATCAGAAATGGGAACACCTGTCTTAGCATCAATTTAATGTAGGATTCTATTGAAGTATAATAGGACATGAGTCTAACAACAAAGTTTCAGATAATTTTAAGAACTTATTTCTTTTGTGAGAGATATTCCTAGCTTAGACCATGTACCTCTATTCCAATAAAATACCAAAGAAGGCCGCGATCTTTATCATGAAACTGTATACCTGAATGAATTTCTAAATCCATAATGCTAGTAGCATAGAAATGACTATTATCAACATAAACAATTAAAGCAATTGTAAGAAGAGAGGTTTGTGGATGATGATTGAGCAGTCAAAGGTTGAGTGTTTGAAACCATAATCACGCATCACAACACTGAACCAATCAAACTTGGTACATAGAGACTACTTTAGACCAAAAAGAGATCGACTTAGACACAACATTACCAGGTGGTTGATCAACACCATATATCTAAGTATAGTGTTAGGAAATTAAGGCGTTCAATAGAGCCATGAGGAATATACTTAATGTTGTATACCCAACAGTAGTCCACAATATTCTTTCCAGAAGGCGATGATTAAGTTTCCAAGTCTGGCTATGATGAAGATCTCTCACTTCCTTATCTAGAGAAGATGAACGAATAAGTATGATGATAAGATGCAAAATGACCTGTCGGATGCTGAGTACAAGTGCACTTATGGCGACACAGAGCAACAGTTAAATCATTAGATCATGCTAGAATGCATGAGGAGCCAAGCTCCCTAGACGAAGAAAATGTAGAAGTCTGGCCATTAGGAATCATCTATCAATCGTGAGATTGTTGATAAACCTTCAAGGGAGGACTTCCAAAAGGACTGGAAGAGTCGGATTGGACTCCTCAACACCATCACAATTAAAGGATGATTCCTTCTTACTATAAGAAATAAGGTCTGGGAATGTTGGTGCTCTATATCAAAAAAAATATGAGGGTTGATTCAAAGAAAGTAACATCAGCGCTTACGAAATACCGACAAGATGGTGGATGATAGCAATTTTTGTGTGCGAGAATATCTAATTTAAACATATGTGCGAGCACAATGAGAAAAGTTATCTTGATTGGGTTTGAGAACATGAACAAAAGTTACACTACCAAATATTGGAGACATGTCACTAAGGACTATGATTCGAATGCATGATTGAGAATGGTGACTGATTATTCAAAATTACAGAAGATATGTGATTAATCAATTTTTTTTTTAAAAACACAGTAAAAAATGCATCACCGCACAAAGGTTTTGCAACAAGCATATTAAATAACGAATTGTGAGACACATCCAACAATTGCAATGCTTATATTCAGTAATACCATTTTGCTCAAAGGTATGTAAACAACTAGTCTGATAAATAATATTATGATCATTATAAAATATTGAATGACAGACCAAATATATTCTAAAGCAATATCAGATCGAAGAATTTTAATACTTCTGTCAAATTGAGTTGCAATTTCATTACGAGAAAGAGAAAAATTAATAGGCAAATTAGCTCTTTGTCATAGTAAAAACGTTATACAAGACTAATGTTCACAATAATAGCAAAATATTAATTTTCATTGATAATAGAAAATTGAGAAGGTTCCAATATGTTTGAGTGAAAAATAAGTACTTAGTTTGACGACAGACTTTGACTAGGAAAAGAACTATAGTGATTTTTGGAAGTTGACAAGCTTCTAAATTAGAGACAGCTCAAATCAGAAATAAATAACTTGACTTCGGCCAAAGATGACGCTGCAGAAGAATATGCCACTACAGTTGGTATGCTATAGCACTCAATGCTATCAAGATTCGGGTAAAGGCCCATTCCTCTCATAGCCCAAACCAATCATCTTCCTATTCTCAAGGTCCTAAAAAACACTGGTAGTGGGAGAGAAAGTTACTGAACAATGTCATAACTTGGTTAGTTGACTAACTGAGAGCAAATTGAATGGAAATACTGGTACGTAAAAGAGTATTGAGGTAATAAAAGAGAGTAATGAGGATGAAAGACTCTTTTACCAACAATTGGTGAGAAGAACCATCAGCTAAAAAAAAAAAAAGGAATAATTACCAGACAAATGAGAACTGGTTCCGAAATCAATGACCTAGGATTGAGATGAAACTACGATGCATGCAACATGACCCGACTTAGCTAACGTGGCAGTAGAAGTGGAGGAGGCATGCAAAGTATGAAGAGTCTGAATGACTTGCTAAGCTAAGTAGTGAGAGCATCATGAGAACCAGAACCACGAGTAATGTTGTAATGTTTTCATCCATGTCACATTTTTTGCATGGATAGTTGTAATGTTGCATATTTAGGTTTTCATCGTAATATTGTACATTTTTTTTCCTTATCTTTTAAATGAGTTTTTTTATTTTTCATTTTCAAAATGACTCTTTTTATATTCAGAGTGGTGTTGGTAGGATTTGAATCCATATTTATTGGGCTAGCTCTAATTGATTTTTTTTGGTAGGTACAATACATGCTATTCATTCATTGTAACTCACTAAATTCTGAAAATTGAGATCATGTTAGGCTAAAAAGTACATGCTTACTCATTTGATGTAAAAAATTACTTACCATGTGATTCATGTGCATAGTACGGATTGGTTGCTAGTCTATGTACATGCATATACATGCATACGGGGTCTTGAATTATGTGTGTTTCTATTTTTGTAGATGTGCAATTTGTATAACATACGTAGAGAGAGGACTTGCTATTGAAAAGTCTTGGTCTCAACAGTTCGGTGGTGTGAATTTGACAAGGGTTAGCGAGGAAGTTCTCATTGAGTCAACCATTATTCCTTAGGGAATGACCAATGTCTTTGTCGTCACCGCCCTTAACAAAGATGTTTTTGACCCTGCCATTTTTATTGCTGAACTTGATTTGGTGTGAGGGACTACCATGCATCATATCATTTCTTTCTTCTGTTTTTTTTGGGTAATTGAGAACATATATATAAAAAATGTATATATATATAGATATATTATTGTATCCTAAGTTTGAAAAGTTCATCGTAAGAGTGAGTATGGTTGAATGCGACACCAAAACAAGTTTGCCCCTAAAATTGGCAGCGTCATACCTGTCCTTGTTAATGACAGCAACGATAAAGATGGTGGTGGCTCTTGGAGTTGTAACAGTTAATGAGAGCTTCGTTGCCAACTTGTCTCAAATCCACACCACCTCTATCTCAAGACCAAAATTCATTTGTCTTTTCTCTGTACATGTTATAGAAATTGCACATATACAAAAACATAAACACATCACTCTGGACCTGTATAGACTAGCAATTAACCTGTGCAATGCAAGGGATTCTAAATTCTAAATAATTGAATATATGCCATTTAGAAAGGTAATAAAGGCATGAAAAATGGAGTTAAAAAATGCTCATTAGGTTATGTAATGACTCATTCCCAAAAACAAATAAGGTAACTGAGTTTGTAGGTCATGTGTGTATCAGTTGAATTTAACAAATACCATCTATTTAACACTTCAATCCAAACATTGAGGGGGTAGTGTTAACTTCTTTCCCACAACACATGTTTAAGTTTAATCTTTTCTTTTCTATTTTTACTCAAGTGGCTGAGTACTACGTATTTCAATTTTAACGAATTCTAAAAATTTATTGAAGGAAAAATTATGATATAAGTTGTGGATATTATTAGTTTTTTTCCTTTTCCTTTTTTTGTAATATGGAAATGATTCTATCTTTAAAATTATATGAATATAGTCATAAATTATTAACTTTTTTCAAGTTCTTCCAGTCAAATTTTGCCACATGTCACTTTTACGTCAACTCTTTTGTCATCCAAATACCCCCTTGATCTACATCAAATTTTGCATCTAACAAAGCACATTTTACACATGCAAAGTTGTAACGTTGCATATATGAGTTTTCATTGTACTAATTTTTTTTTCTCTATCTATCTTTTACATGAGTGTTTATTTTTAGTTTGACAATTTAAAATTAGCTCTTTGTAAATTCAGGAAGGAGTGGTATTAATGTTGTTAAAAGCATTATGTGCGCCTAAGGCACCAAAGTGCAAGGTGCTCAAATATGCAAGGCAAGTGCTAAAAACAGAAATAGAGTAAAATAAACAAATAAAGACCAACTGTTCTAAAAGTAATCAAATATAGATTTCTATATGCTTGACCAAATATATACATATTAAAAAACCTCCATGATATTTTCCCAATTAGATAAACATAACAATAGACAAAAGTTTGTATCATTATTGATTATGAAATAATAGCTATTCGTTGCAAAAGGATGTAATTTCAAAACAAATAATAATCTTATTTAAACTTATAACGAAAACATTGTAAGAAGCTCTAATCATTATTCACTTCCGTCATTGTCATCTTAGTCTTTGCTCTCCTAACATCCATCACTAAATTTGTTGCCATTAATTTCCTCTTTTGTTTTCTCTAAATGAAGGGAAGATTCATTTTCGACAACATTTGTTTGCTTTAGAACTTGGCGTTGAGGGGTTGCACTCGCTTTTGATCTCGCTTACTTTTATATATGTTTTCATATCTCTTACAGGGTCTTACCCTAGTAGCAAGTGCCACATTGACCTGTTTCAAGCTCTCATTATCCAAAACAAATCCATCTTCTAGGCACTAGAAGCCATCTATCCAATTAGCCATTTGTCACTGTCGTCAATATCATGCAAAGAGAGTACCAATAACTGGCATTTGGGCTTGAAAAATCTCCAGTAATAAATTATTAACCGTCTTAGTCCGAAATGGTGAACTGACCATGCATTTAGGTCCAAAAAAAATCAAAATATTGTATAACATGAAAGATACAACGCCTCAAGTGCCTCTCACCTGGGCCAAGGCACTCACCTAGGTGTCTCCTTATTTACACCACCTCACCTGAATAAGTAAAGCTGGAGTGTGCAAGCTGGAATTTGAACATACAAGATGTTCCAACAAATTTCACCAAATAAATAAAAAGGAAGCAAGTGGCGACGTAAGATATACAGTTTTGCATCCAATATGATCGAAAATTAAACATTGTGGCCGAATAAATTCTTTGTGCAATGTCAAGCTTGACTTTTGATGCTAAGTTTTAAGGTCTAACTGAGTCTAGAAAGAAAAATGAGTAAAATCAACATTCTGAAGTGACAAGAAATTTTGAGACCATGATTTTGCTGTTAGCAGGTTTTTGACTGAGTGTTTCTATTTTAGAACTGGACATTCTGTTATATTTCTGTTTGAATCTATAATGCTCTGTTCTCCCTTTAATTGATTGGTGTCTGAACAACCTGTCACTGATAATATGTATTATTAATCTTTAAGATGAAAATAAATAAATGAATACTTCCTTTTTTCCACAGACCATAAGCCCGAGTTTCAAGCAATGTAAATAGATTGATTTCGAATTCGAACTTGTGTAGATATTGAAAAATTATAATTCTCTTATATCCTGCATTTGGTGTGGTTGTATATACTTAGCAACTTGACTCATGGTTTGACTTATGTCTTACTATGGTCGCAGGGTCATTCTTATTCATGAATAGCGCTGGAAATTGTTACCCAGTTTTTCAAGGTGGATGGAAGTTATTTTTGTTTTGTTTTTTTTTGAACTAAGCTTGTTTAGATTGAGGGGAAAAATTTTGCAAAAGACAGTAAAAAGAGGGAAAGGAAGAAAAAAAGAAAAAAGAAGAAAAATAAAAAACACAGAAGGAGGAGAACAATCTATGAAGTACCCAAGGGGAAAAAAAAAAAAAAAAGGATTGAAAGGTTATTGAAATGGGAAAAACAATAAAAGAAAAAAAGAAAAGAAAGAAAAGAAAAGAAAAGAACAGAAGTGATGAATGAGGACTTTAAAATGAGTGAAAGCTGTGAAAACCAGGTGTACCCAAATTCTCAGAAAGAGTTGGATACTTCAGCAGTAGAGCACTAGAGGAGTTATATCTTAAGCGTAAGAAACATGCGATTTAAGATTATTTAGAGTTACACATTGCAAGAAGACATATTCGTGTATTATTTGAAGAACAAAAGCAACTCATTGCCATGAAATCTTAGTTGCGGAGCTTGATTGGCTGCTGATGAAAGTGGACATTGGTGCCTGCGGTGAGGCTTCTTAATTGCTGTGTTTTTATCCTTGATTGGCTGCTTTTTTCTTGACTGAATTAGTAGTTATGGAAAGAATCTGTTATAAGTAGCAATGTGGCTACGAATTATTTGGAGGACCAGTATCATTTCTTTCTGGGCTCTGGATGTGATGACTCACTCCGAAGTGTCGTAAATCAAAAGGCCATTTTTATATAGATAGCTCTTTTGAGCACAATTGATTCTGTAAACTTGTTTGAAAAATTATTCATTTTACTTCTTGTTACGAGAAGGATGCCATGTTGGAGAAGAGAGGATAGAGATCACGGTATATGGAATAACAATGATATTGCAAACAAGGGACAGATGAGTGTGTTAGGCATTCTTTGTTGAAATGGGGGATATGATTAGGCGTGACTTTGTATTAATAATTCTCAGTATTTGGGAAGTGTTAAAATTTAGTAGCCTGTTGTGAATGGGGATATGATTAGGAGTTGGTTTGTATGAATAATTCGCAATGTCTTTGGGGGAGGTGTTAAAATATAGTAGCCTGTTGTGAATGGGTATCCCTTTTACATTGAAACAATCGTAGCATGTACTTGGGATACAAATTCTGCATGGCCAACCTTTTGGACTTTATGCATGTGATAGTAGATAGAGTAAATAAGTGGACAACACTGGCTGGTATGCTCATTTAAGTAAACATTGGATTGTGTGTTTCCACAAGACATGGTGTGCTTGTTTTTTATCAGGTACTGGTCTCTGACCAGTGGTTTTGAGTCTACTCTCAAAAGCTTCATAATTGTTGCCCGTTTATGATCATCTGTGGTGCATTTGATTTATAAGCTTCTATGATTCCGATTCTATACTATGAACTGGAAAATGTCTCTCCCCTTAGCAATGAATGTTTCTATGTACTTAGGTTACGTTTGATTAAGGGGATTGGATGAAGGAATTTCTTTTTGGCTGGGATTAATTTTTTGATGCTTGGTTGTTAGGATATAAAGTGGGATAAGTGAGGTGATTTGATAGGAGATGTAATAGGAAATAATTTTGGACATTTAGATCTTGTGAGAAGCTGATCTGGCGATGGGAGATCTATAATACTAAACCTTCCATGGTATTGTATATCCCCCACTTTGGGAGATATGGAACCTAAACTGGACTCCATATCCAGAGTTCACTTTTTTTAACATGGGATGAAGAAGGTCCCATGGATTGGTTATCCAATCCTCTACCTCATATCCTATAAACACGCGCAGCCTTGGTGGGTTGATCTGCCATGACAAAAAAGTTTAGTCCAAGTTGGTATTATGGATGGGTAATGAAGATCTCAACGAAATTCTTAATTGCTCGTTTATTGTTAATATAAGTTTGTTTACTAAACGGAGGAACTTTGTAGGTGTACTTTCACCATAATAATGGTGATGGTTAGTTTATTAAGTCGTCTGTCTTAGGTTGGTTTGAGAACCACTAGCCAACCTTTTGTCCGTCTCATATGACTTTTTTTAATCAAAATTTGATTGTTTGGTAGCTTTTAGGCATGTTCACATATGTTAAAAAAAAATTTGAAAAATTCACACGGGTGAAAAAAACTAATTTTTTTTGGAAAACCTGTTGCTTTCATACATAGGTGAATCTTCCTATTTTGAGTAATTTTTATTTTTTTTTGGTTTCCTTTTCTTTTTCTTTTTCTTTTTTTTTTTTTTTTTTTTTTTATTTAAATCAAATTTTGGTGGTTAAAGCCATATTAGACGAGCAAAAGCTAAAAAGAAAACAACTGTTTTTTCCATTCCCAAACTACGCATATACAAATTTAGTGTGGAAAACTTTGTTGTTTATGGATTGGGATGCCTTGCAGTATTGGAGAGCTAGAGAGATGCTATCTGTTAACTAAGGGAATGCCGATTGGAATAGTTAACAAGTCATTTAAGGAACTCAAATATCTTCTCTTCTTTGAACATGAGCAAAATGAGGTGCAAAGATTAGCTGTTTTTTTCACTGCACAGTGAAAGGTTGATTGATATATATCTCTTTTGTAAGTTTCTGACCGAGCATGGTGTTTCTGAATTGAGGGGACTGATGATGGGACTGGTCTTAATACCAGGAAGTAACTGCTGGAATGGATTGGTCACATCTTTATCCTCAATACTTGATAGTTTTGCTAGTGAATAGGTGGGTGGTACAAAGTGGGACGGTTACATCTTTAGAGTATCAATACTCGATGGTTTTGCTAGTGAGAGTTACAAAGAAGGAAGAGAATAGTAAGTGTTTAGTTACTCTTCAGTTAGTGATTACCACGATTTTAGGTTTGTTTAACCCATAAAATTTCTTTTTTCAAATGTAATTTACACATAACAATTTAGATTCTTTTAATATATATATATTCTCTTTGTTTTTTGGTGATTCTGTCATCAATATTTTGCTTCGTCGAGTGTTGTTGTCTGTCTCACACGATATGAATGACTTTGAAGAAGTAAGTTCAATAAAAAACTTGTTCGTGATCATTTTTCAACTGGGTTGCTCTGCATTTACATGTGTTTAATTGTAGGTCGATTATGCATGCACACCCGAAGAAGTTCAGCAGCATTTTCAATCTTGTGGTACTGTGAACAGAGTGACCATTCTGACAGATAAATTTGGCCAACCGAAGGGTTTTGCATATGTGGAATTCCTTGAAACGGAAGCTGTTCAAGAGGCTCTTCTCCTCAATGAATCTGAATTGCATGGCCGTCAATTGAAGGTAACTGAGTTACTATCCTTTTAACCCTTCCCCCCAGCACCCCACTTCCCCCCGGCTGCAAAATATTAAAAAATAACCGGGCTGCGAAAAAATAGAAAATAAAAACTAGAAAAGAGAAATGGTAAGAGGAATTGATGGTCAATTTGTCAGACAACCTACCAAGGTTATTAGATTTTATTCCAATTGATCCGCTCTTATATAAATAGTTATGCTACACAATAAGAAAAAATTACCAAGAAAAGTAACCAGAACGATGTGACACAACTATAGGCTAATCACTTAAAATAATAAACCCATAAAAGTCTGTTTTATTTGTAAATCCAGCACTATCACATCATTCAGGTTTTTTGTTATACCTTTATAGTCCAATGGCATTTTTCGAATACCAATTGTTTGATGCGCGTTTTGCAGGTTATGGCCAAAAGGACTAATGTTCCTGGGATGAAGCAATATCGTCCCAGGCGTTTCAACCCTTACATGGGTTACAGGTTCAGGAGGCCTTATGTACCTCCTTATTTCTACTCTCCCTATGGATACGGGTGAGTTCCTTTTGGTCCCTATTTTTTATTGCTGAGTGGGATGAATCTCCTCTTTCATAATTTCGTAGTAATAAATTATCTTTAAAAAAAAAAAAAAAAAAATGCTGCAGGAAGGTTCCCAGGTTCAGGAGGCCAATGCGGTACATGCCCTATTATTGAGAGAAATGGACGCGTATGAGGTGGCTGCACCAAACATTTGATGGATTGTCACATCCAGAAACTACTATTATATATGACATATGATCAATATACAGCAATAAAGAGATCTCTTTATTATATTGCCGTTTCAACCTTGCATTATCTATAGAGAAGGTGACAGTCGTGCTAGCTCTTGAAGGTTTTAATCGGAAGGTGGAACTAGGAAATATGTTTTGAGTCAAAACTGTACCAGGCATAAAATTATGGCTTATCAATGTACCTTTTTTTTTTTTTAATTATTTGGCTTGGGTGGTTGACTGGTTTCTTTTGTCTATTTGTTTTTGTTTATCCCATTTTGTTTTTTCTCGTCACATGCAGTCACTTTAGCCGTTCCAAAATATAGGCGTTATTTGGTCAGTACAAAAAGGAAAGGGACTTGAGCCTTAACACGAAATGTTTGGGACCATTAAAAAA
>QLOD02000017.1:20202153-20216281 GCA_003260245.2 Sideroxylon spinosum | reverse complement strand
ATATATATATATATATATGTCAAAAGTAAAAGTGTAAAAGTTATCATCTTTTATTTAAGTTTGGACTATATATTTTTTGTATTTTTCTTATTAATTTATTCTTTTTTATAATTAAATAAAAATTTATTATGTTTGGCTGGTAAACAGGGACCGGAACGGGAAATCCCATTAACTAGCCGGGACGGGTATGGAAAAAACTTTCATCTTCAAAACGAAAACGGATACGGATAAGGATATTGATAAATAGGAACGGAGACAGGTCTAACCATACCAGCCTCGTACCCACCCCGTTGACATCATAAAGAATACTAACAGCCGTTAAATCCGTTACGAGCCATAGCCACACAAACGAAACCCGCCACAACTTCACACCTAACACACACTGTGATATATAGAGATATATACATACATATATACCTACATATACAGTTTGAGTCCAGAAATGGCGTCGTCCTGCTCGATGCTCCTCGTCCCGCCGAATCCCTCTCTTTCCTCTCGCAACTCTCTCTTCTCTCTCCATATCGTCCGTTTCTTTCCTCTCAGAACCACCGTCGCAGCCGCAAGAACCGCTTCCGCCTCTATCAGACCGCTCTCTGTGTCCGCCTCGTCCAATGCGCTACAAGCTCTCATATTCGACTGCGACGGCGTAATATTGGAGTCAGAGCACTTGCACCGCCAAGCTTACAACGACGCTTTCTCTCACTTCAATGTCCGTTGCCCCCCTTCCTCCTCCTCCTCCTCTCAGACCCTCAATTGGGGCCCCGAGTTCTACGACGACCTCCAGAACCGTATCGGTGGCGGCAAGCCTAAGATGCGATGGTCTCTCCTTCTCTCTATTATTCTGGAAATTTTTATTCTTGATTTTTGTTATAGTTATATATGTATGTATAGATCATGTTGATTTGGTGACTGAAATTTGCACGATTAGGTACTTTAAGGAGCACGGTTGGCCGTCTTCGACAATTTTCCAGACACCACCGGAGGGTGACGAGGACAGAGCCAAGTTAATTGATACTATCCAGGTACTATATTCAATTTGGGGGATCCAATTCTGAAGAATTATTTGTATTGATTTCGATATGTGAAGGGGATCCATATCTTTGAGTTTCTATGTTATTTTTCAATTTTTGCATTAATTTGAATATTGAAGAGACATTTAAGCTGTATTGTCAATTTGTTGACTCTATTCCGGATATGTGTAGGATTGGAAAACTGAAAGATACAAAGAAATTATCAATTCTGGAACCGTAAGTGGAAAATTATTTATTATTTATTCTTGATTATTTCTTAGTTCACCTAAGTGGGTAGCTGCTTTGGATGAGCGACTGTGAAGAATATGGATTGATGCTGTTAATTGGCAGGTGGAGCCTAGACCTGGAGTTTTGAGACTGATGGATGAGGCCAAGGCTGCTGTAAGATAGACATTCTACTTTATAAGTCCAATAATCACTTTGTCATGGCACTTAAGTTTTTCATTGCCTTTGCATATGTGTCTATATCTGATCAGGTTCTATGGGTACGCCAATTTTTTTTTTTTTTTTCTATTTCTGGTGGATGCAATAGGGTAAAAAACTAGCTGTCTGCTCTGCTGCAACAAAAAGTTCTGTCATACTTTGCCTAGAAAGCCTTATTGGAATTGTAAGTTCTTTTCGGATTAGTTTTTATTTATTTATTTGATTTTTATTTCCCCCTACAAGATTGGCTTTCCTAATCGTCATTATCTTCATGTTTCAGGAGCGCTTCAAAAGTCTTGACTGCTTCCTTGCAGGCAAGTTGATTAATTTCACTTACTAAAAAAAAGAAGTTGATTAATTTCTTGAAGTGATTTTTCTTTATTTATTGTGTTTGTTACAATGTCCTAGACAGATCAAAACTTTGTTTTAGTAGATTGTTTGTACAATGTCCTAGACAAGGATTAAAATTTTGAGAATGTCACTGAACAATTATGACGTTTGGTAAGTTTACTAATAGACATCAAGTTAAAAGGAAAAGACGGAATATATAACACTGAAGCTAGAGAAATTGAAAGGGAAGGAATTACTGTACCAACACTATTGACAAAAGTAGTTGACCCATTGGTTTGGGTAATTGCTGGGAGAGAAGTAGAATATTAAATATCAAAAACAATATACATGTTCTAGGCAAGATATCAAAAAAAAAAAAATATACATGTTCTGGGCATATGATTGGAAGTACCAGACTCTATAATCCAAGAGGTAGGAGAATGAGTGGAGAGACATGCAATAAAATTACTTTGATGAGCAAGGGAAACACAAGGGAGAGAAGCCTGATGAGTTGTCGATACTAAAGGTGTCTTGAATACTCTTCTCCAGAGAGAGTCACAGTTTGCAGATGCTCATTGTTAGTAAATGTTGCAGTAGATGTATCAATAGGTCTTGACTCCATTGGTGCTACAAGTCAATCGAGGTAGCGATTGATGAGGTAAAGGCAATGGTGATTGATGAAGGCGAGGTTGACGGTGACTGGGACTGACAATGATGAAGGTTGACAATGGCGAAAGAAGTTTGTGACTAGCGATCGACAACAAAGGGATTTTACAAGCAACAGACTTGTGACAGCAATTGTCGTTCACTGGATTGGACTTCGATCTTCGAGTAGGGTGATCGTTATCAACTTCGACTAGCGACTGGAGTTTGATTGCTGCAATCGTCAACTTCAATCTTTGACTGGACTTCGAGCAAGGACATTGGTGGCTTAGAACAATGTCGCCAACAGCTATGGTTAGGGTTTTGTTTTTTATATTATTATTCTAGGATCATTGCTCTGATACCATATAAAGAGAGGAGTGATTTATTGAATGGATTGAAAACCAAATAAGTTGTCTTAGGCTGTTATTTATAATCCTATAAAATAAATACACAATTAGTACTGTACAGTTAACTTAGACTAGATACATTATCCTTAAGACTTATTTACATCACCCCTAGATACATAAATTCTAGTGATATATGTATATAAATATACATTAACAAGTTTAATCTATACTCGTTTAACCTTATTATTCCACATTTTAGAGCATGTGGTGTTCCACTTTCCCCTGCTTGTGACATTCCCTTTCATGCATTAGAATAATCTATGTAACACAGATTTTAGCAATTCGATCCTATAAGACTTTAGGTAGGTACTCAACTCAATTCAACACACACAACCACCACGTAGACCATGCGCGCACAACATACCTCACTTCTAGTCAGGTAGTCACACATTCCTCATACATTGTAAGGATCCATCTAAGTGACATACCATCCCTTTCCTGGAGTATCGGGATGTACTTGTAAAGAGTTGAGTGATTTACTGAATGGCTTAACGATAATATTGACTTCATCTATAAGTGGACCAACCCAATCAAGAACCTTTGCTTGAAATTCTAGACCAATTCTAGCACCTGGTAGATATGATTACGTGTCCATCAACATGGACTTGATGGGACTTAGTTCACCTTCAGATGCTGCCTTTCTACATCTGCTCATTTTACTGCTAATATTCAATGCTTTATCATAGTTGTCTCCTTCAAAATTTTATGTTTAGTTTTCAAACAATAGTGATAAAACCATTCATCAACTGGTATCTTTCTTATAAGAGGTTTGCATCAAGAGACATGAAACGTCTCGTCACATTGATCACAGTTCAACATCTTCATTGTAGTGTCTGAATGATCACGAACTTTGCATGTCATAATATAGCTTGTATCGCTTGTACCAGGGCCTTCAATGGAAGGGGGAATACTTATAGGCCTAACTCCTTTAAGCAGTCCTGGCTTCTAAGAATAGAGACGCATATATTTTTTTTTCTGATGGCTCATCCTGCGAGCCCATCATAACCAATGCACTTAAAAATGGAGCATTCACCAATGTCGCCCACTTCAATCCTCAAGGTAGTTGAACCAAGTTCCACATTTGACTTTGATGATGAATAACTATCATTTACAAAATAGAAATCTAAAGCTCTGTTGATATTACCTTTTGGGACTTCTCTGGAAGGAGACAACTACTAGTAAAGCACTAAATATTAGCAGTAAAATGAGCAAAAGTAGAAATGCAACATTTGAAGATGAATTAGGTCCTATAGAGTCCATGTTGATGGACACTAAATCATATCTATCAGGTATTATCATTGGTCCAAATTTCAACTAGAGTTTCTTGACTGGGCTGGCCTATCCATAGATGAAGTCAATATTATTGTCAAGCCATTTAGTAAATCACTCATCTCTTTACATAATATCAGAGCGGGCTTTCAAATAGGCCTCACCACAGTCCATGTTGTGCATATGTTCATGCGGGCTAGCGTGAGAGAGGTTATTAGAAGTTATCCCATATCGGCCTATGAAAAAAGTTATTCTCTTATATAAGAGATGGACTTTCCTTACCTTGACACTTACGTCTTAAATTAAGGCCAATACTCTTATGCATAGTCAGGCTTCTTTACCGTACTCACAAAATATTTGCACATAGCTAAGGGTTTATCCCTCACACATAGTTCTGGAATATCCATCTCTTTTGATCACACAGCCAGGATAATGGGTTCTTAACATTGTACCATGGGACTCAAGATCATTGTATACAATAACTAAATCAGTGTAGTTAAATAGGCTACTAACCTACTGGAATGATAACTGTACCCTGCGTAAGTTTAGGGACTTTCAACTCATGGGTATAATGACAACCGTATTTTCAATATCTCTTGACACAAAATTAATACCTAACTCACACCACAATAGTAGGATAATGCAATTCTAACTCGACATGACTCAATAGTATGATATAAATCTCAACTCACAAACACGATAGGAAAGCAAGTTCTACATGCTACTCACCCCAATCCTCATACCCCCAAATTATAGCATTTGACATAAATAATATGGATAAATCCAGAAATATCAACGTATATGATCCCACCATAATCAAATATACACAATTTTATGAGTCAAGTAAAATAGAAATTGGTAAGCCTTTATCATCTGGTCACGCATCCGAACAAAGGAACCGTTAGGGTCGGTTCAAGCACTAGGCAACTTAGGCAATTGCTTAATGTCTTGTCCTATAAGAAGGTGCCAATTGGTTTTTAGAAATATATACATATGTTTTTAATTATTTTAAATTTATCCTCCCCTTTAACTGTAACGCTTCTCTTAATCTCAAATAGTTTTGCAATTTATCTTAGTCTATAAAAACAATACCTCATAACCCATCCAATAAGAAGGTTCCAAAAATTTTAAAAATATATATAGAAATATAGAGATATATAATTATTTTAATTTTATCCTCTCCTTAACTTCAATGCTCCTCTTCATATTTAATTATATTATTTTATTCTCTGCTTAACTTCAATGCTTATCTTAATCTCAAATAGTTTTAAAACTTATTTGAATTTATAGAAACAATATCTATAGTACAAGGCTAGTTTGGGCTAAGGCCTAAATTTTTCATCTTAGGCCCTCAAATAGTTTCATACAATCCTGGGAACTGTGCCCACGAGGGTGCAATAGATGGATGTATGGACAACTAAAAGAGCAAGGACAACAATTGTCAAATTGAGTTCAAACATCCATCAAGACAAGCATTCGCACGACTCGACCATGTAGATGGTCGTCCGAACAACAAGGTTTAGAAATTTAAATACAGTTCAAATTATTTTGTTTTTCCATTCCGAGTCCATTTTAGTTTAATGCTTGAATTTAATTCAAAATCTCCATTCACTAGGACTTCCAAATCATTGAGGACATGTTCATATACCTAGATATAACATCAATTTGTAAGGGAATCACCATGCATGACCTAAACTTAAGAATTTCAACACATGCAACTTCAGTTTTATAAAACTATATGGACAAACAAGCACAATTAATAAGTTTGAGTTCATGCATTCCTACCTCTAATCCAAGATTCAAGAAAATGTAGGCGCAAGGAATTGATGGATGGATGGCTTCTCTTCTTCTCTTTCCTCTCTTTTCTTCTTCACTCTCACAACACACACAAACCCACAAACACGCAATGTTTTTCCCTCAACAGCTCTCAACCCTCAACTTGCCAAACTCTCTCTCCAGCTCACTCAATTCTCTTTTGAATCTCTCTTTCTCAACTCAATGTCTCCCTATCCACTCTTATGTGTGCAATACGTATATATATGATGAGGGGTGAAGTGGCAAACATATGGCCACATAGACGCTAAACTCGATAGGTGGTCGTGCAATGGTTTGGGTAGAGGTTCCACCAATGCATATACGCATGTATATATATTACGTAACTCGGTTAGTGAAAAATTGTTAGGAAACCGAAAAACACACTGTTATCTGGATAGTTATCCAAATGACCCATCATTCGGACACACGTGCGGGACTGGTTCCTAGACTTAGAAAAAATTTATGTTATATAGAATGTTATGTGGAATGATCAAATTACTCTCACATTACAATAATACTAAATAGTACCAATATAAAATAAATATAATATGCAGATAAATGCTCAGAGCACCGCAATGATGGTTTAGGTATAATTGTTTTTTTAGTAACTATTATCACAATCATGATAGTTCAAAGAATAATTAGTAGCATAGAAATGGTTGAACTAAAAATTCAATAAATGGTAATGCAGTTTTTAGAATGAAAGTGCACTATATTGTGATATAGATACAAAATATGTTATTAATATATTTTACTTGTACTTTTTTAATTATATATATATATATTAAACAAGCGCGACCCCTAATGACATTTGGCTCGCATATTAAATGAGTCCAATTTTCTGTTTAAGTTTGACTTATTTATTAAATGAATGAGTCGAGCCCTCAACAATGCGAGTCTAAGCCTGTTCATGAATGGTTTGGTTCATTTACAACCCTATTCCTCTATGGGCAGGCAGGGGAATGATTAGCTCCTGTATATTGATTGATACAAGTTTCACAGTGGAGATTGGTTTGCAGTGACAATGGATTGGGTGTTAGTTTGATATAGATCCAACATGGGTATATGATGTGGTGGGTTGTGGATGTATTGATAGGTGATGTGACAACCAGGTGATGGTTTCTTGGAGGACAACAGACTTGGCAATGTAGCAAAAGGCCACCCCAGTGGTTTGAGGTCAGAATTGTGGTTTGCCTGGAAAGAAAAAAAAAAAAACTTCAATTTATACTTTTAAGATCTTTAACCTCAACATTTTTGCTTAACATTTCTTGGAGTTACTCTGTTGCATTTGGCATAATATTTAGAAACATGTAGATTTTGAATTAACTAAATAAAGCGATGTTGACCTGTGAACACCGGAACTTGGCTTCAAGATTGCTCTTACATTCTGATTCTTCAACATGTTATTAAAACCTAGGTAATGGTTTTATAGATTGGATTCTAGGAACTTGTTGCTAGGTACTGATGAATTCCATTGACACTTGAAAAAATTACGATGTGACGTACCAAGGTATTTTTAGAGTTGAAATCTTTGGAAGTATCTTATATTTTTCGGCCAAAGCTTTTGTTTACTCACAGAATTCAGCAGAATGGACATTTTACAGCCATAAAGTTCTGTTTATCCAGTTAACTCATATTTTATGGCCAAAAGTGGTGGTCTTCAAATTATCTTAACTTTTACAGTAGCCTTTTTAAGGTCAAGTTCCCAGAATGGACATGACGTTTTACTTTCTCTGTTCTTTATTTAATTTTCTTCGATTCTGTTTTCTTTATCCAGGTGATGATGTGAAAGAAAAGAAGCCTGATCCTTCTATATACCTGACAGCTGTGAAGGTAAGCTATATAGTATTATGCTTTGTACTTGTGTGTGTTGATGTAATCCACTTAATTTCACTGCTGTGTTTGTCATGATTAAGGTCTCGTAAATCTCATTCCTTGCAGAAGCTTGGCCTGTCGGGGAATGAATGTTTGGTGGTGGAGGATTCTGTCATTGGGCTGCAGGTCAATCTCTTGGTGATAATTGCTTATGTCTTTAATTTAATGCTATAACGTTTTTAAGACCACATTTTGATTAATGGAAAAGGAACTGAAATTTATTCTGTAAATCATCTTCATGTTATGAAATGCTGGTAAGAAACTCAATTTTTTTAAAATTCTCTTATAATCTCTTAATTTGCTTAGTATTTATAATCGTAAAAAAAAAAAAAAAAAAATATATTCCCCCTCATGTGATGAAAAATTTTATCCTCTCTCAAATTCTTGGGTCTACCACTATCCATACTAATTTAATTTCGGTGTTAATTGTCTTCTATATCCAATATGCTAAAGATAAAAGTAACTATCACCCCCTCAACTTAAAAAATTTATATTTATACCCTTTACACTTAATAATAAATTGAAATAGTAAGCCGTGTTAAGTTTTTGATTGAAAAGACAAAAATATTCATTCAAAATCAAATAGAATTAGAAGGATGTAACTATATTTTTTAAGAGTTATTTAGAGTCAAAACCAATTATCTTTGATGGCATTTTTTATGTTTTTACTTCAATTATGAAAGGTGTAAAGATAGGTTTTTGACGTTCAAAGGGGTGTTGTTTGCGCCAAAAAAATTGACCACCAAACAAAGCGTCGTGTATAGAGTCACGCGAATTTAAAAATCAACAGGTGGTGTAGGTTGCCATTGCCTTGCCATCACAAGGACTTCAAATTCACCAATTCTTCTATGAAAGTATTGATAGAGTGGATATGGTAGTGGATGAGAATATGGAGATAGATATGGAAATGGTGAATAACTGAGATTCCTACTCCTAAAAACATAAATTAAAATGACATAAAAGTATGGAAATTCAAAGGATTGAAATGAAAGTCATTGCTTTAAAATAAAGATACAAGAAAAGAAAAAAATAAAATGGCCATGGTGGCCGGAATTGGGAAGAAGACTAAATTTGCTAAGGTTGTGTTGATGGTTGTGAAACCCTTTCTTTAGTGGCTTCCATGTGTATTTTTAGTGTTAGAAATAACTATTTTGCAATTTCCCACCACTTTTTAACTTCCAGCAAGTTCCCACTTCTTTGGGTGGTTGTAAAATGTGGTAACCCGCTATTAATTTTCTAACTTTCTTAAGTTTTGAAGCCACAAATTCTTTAAAGTTCCAAACTAACTTCAGTCAAATAATATCATGTCGGCCCGCTATCTTAATATAGCAAATCAAGAATTTGGCTAATGGGCCTCTTGCTAAGGCCAGTTACAGTTTAAAGCCAATGAATTTATTTAATTTCTTTGCTATATATGATCAGTCTTGACCGAATTGTAATGGGAGAATTTTTCATCAAGCTAATGTTGGGTCTCATTATGCATTTTGTCTTGTTAATATCGACCAGGCCAAAATATTTGGGATATTGCCCAAATATTTTCTTAGGCCGAATTTAGGTCTAAACAGGTATTAATAATTTGCACTTCTAGTACACGGTATAACTGCGATAAACCCTTG
This sequence comes from Sideroxylon spinosum, assembly GCA_003260245.2. Lineage (NCBI taxonomy): Eukaryota > Viridiplantae > Streptophyta > Magnoliopsida > Ericales > Sapotaceae > Sideroxylon > Sideroxylon spinosum. The sequence goes on along the minus strand of QLOD02000017.1, from coordinate 20,206,870 downwards.
ATTTCATGTTTGCAGGCGGCAACAAGTGCTGGGATGTCATGTATTATTACTTATACCTCGTCAACATCTAACCAAGTAAGGCTTCTCTATGTTTTTGGATGACTGGCAATTAGAATTAAATGCCACTTTGATTAATTGCAGGAACTGCAGTATGGTATATATGACTGAATGTCTTCAAATTTATATAGGACTTTAAAGATGCAATCAGGATCTACCCTGACTTGAGTAATGTAAGGTAAAGTAACCATTCACTTCAGAATCAACTAGGGTGGAGGCACACACTAAATGTGTGTCTTCTTCTGTTCTACTCTCATTCACATCACTTCACTTCACTTCACTTCCTTTATGTTCTACGCTGTGTTTTCTGTTCTACGCTGTTTTTTTTTTCCCTCCTCTACCCTTTATCTATTCCTACATATATTCAAATTAAATAAGTTATGACAGCTACAAAAAGTAAATAAAAAAATAAAAAACAACAATAACGTAAGAAGTTAGAGGGCGTGTAAGGTGTTTGAAATCGTGAGAATGTTTCAACTCAAGGAAGATACCATAATTGATTCTCCCTGTATAGATCGTGTTTGTCAACTTTGTATTCATATCCTGGTATCCTTAATTATAACCCCTGCAGATTAAAAGAGTTAGAGGAGTTGCTTCAGATTTCAGTTGCTACCACTTAAAAAGAGAACCTGTATCCAAATACTTGGATTGGTCATTTCTTGCAGGCACCTTCTTGTGCCTTTGGCATCACACTCTGGTCTCCACAATTGTTTGGTTGTGTCATGTTTTAGGACAAACAGGATTTGAGTTGAGAGAGCATAAATTAAAATGCTCCAATATCTTACATTTCTTAACTCCTTTTTTGCTCAAGGTATACGATTGTAAAATTGAATGATGTAATTAAATGTAATAATCAAGCCTTTGCTTTCTTCCCCGCCATAAATTCGGTGAACTTAAGTGGCGTTTGATTGCTCCTCCACTTGTAGTTTCTCACAATTCAAAATGAATAGTAGAATGCATTTAGTATTTTTCATTTTTTTATATTATATTAATCTTTCATTATCTTTTATTTTATTTTCATCTATTAAATGGCTATATGAGCCGTGATCATTTAATAGTTAAAACTTAATAAGAATTCTTAGAATTTTAATTTTGTAAAAGGAACATGCAAAATATAGTAGCGGATTGTACAATTTTAACCATTTATCTGCGTCATTTTCCACGCACAAAAACAACTGAGGTTACACAATTGAAGAGCATCCCTCACGAATAACCTCCTTATTCTAATGGTAGCAACAGCAACATCAATTACTTGATTAACCATCCTTGATGAATCTGTCAAAGACAATGTAAGACGATCCTCATTACCAATAGTTTCTTCTGCCTTCCTCTTCATTCCTTGGCTTCACCTTTGTCGCCTTCCATCGTCTCCTCAACAAGGGCTGCAACTTCTCCGCACTTCACATAATGACCGACCTCCATATCAATCCCCCGATAATGGACGCTGCACGCATGAATATCGACAGTGGGAAATGCTTTTCTATCTGTTACTATTATTTATTTATTTTTTTTTTTTTCCAAAATTGTGATAAGTCTTTAAAGTTCTCACAGTATTTTGATAATGTTTTTGATAAAGATTTTTTTGGTAGCATAACATTACTTCTTAGGAAGGCTAGAAGATCACACGGTTTTCCATCATTAGAATTCTAGCTGCAATATGCATTAAAAAGATTGGAAGACGACACCAACTCACTAGCAATCCTCTATCCTTGATCTCCCCCAGAAGTTCCTCTGGAAGAATGAACGAATCACCCATAACGACATTAGCTCAATATTCCACAAAAGTGGGTGACTTGTTGATATTTGGTCATGCCAGTAAAGAAGCCACTGCGTTCTCTTTCCATAAGCTTGAGTTGACAGAATTGACTTGGGTACTGATAATTATGCATACATGTCGGGATTTGTTGTCCAGTGTTAGCTATTGGTTAGGATTGTTTGAATGCTAGTTATTATTTAGGAGTCTTTTTGAGTCCTTTTTTGTAGGAAGTTGGGGTTGTAAGTTTAGGAAGAGATATCTATTGATATGGTTAACAACTTGAGGAGAAATTAGCTATTATTATTTAAATTTATTCAAACGTATCAAAGTAGGGAGGAAGAAATCTGTGATTTATCTCTAGCCCTAAGAGAAGTTTTATTATCAAGTACTGTCGTTCATAATGGTGTGGTTAGTAGCAAGAGAGTGGTCCCATAGTGATAAGTGATAGTGTGGTTGGTGAGCAACGGAAGTGGTCTCATAGTGATAAGATTTATGTATGGAGTACGCTATCTTAACAATTTAAAAAATTTCACTAGATATTTTGTATTTTTAGTTTAAAAATTTTGTACTTATAAAAGTTGCTCCCTCTTCCTCCAAAAGTGTTAGCCCTTATTAGTTTGATTATTAATTAAAGATTCTTGAAATGTCGACCAAAATTGTTAGCCCACAATCTTAAAAATTTCACTAGATATTTTGTATTTTTAGTTAAAAAAATTTGTGCTTATAAAAGTTGCTCCCTCTTTCTCCAAAAGTGTTAGCCCTTATTAGTTTGATTATTAATTAAAGATTCTTGAAATGCCCACCGAAATTGTTAGCCCACAATCTTAAAAATTTCACTAGATATTTTGTACTTTTAGTTAAAAAATTTTGTGCTTATAAAAGTTGCTCCCTCTTTCTCCAAAAGTGTTAGCCCTTATTAGTTTGATTATTAACTAAAGATTCTTAAAATTCCCACCAAAATTGTTAGCCCCCTTTTAGTTTGATTATTAATAAGGGATTTTTTAAATTCCCAAGTTGCTAGTTCAGCGATAATATATCTAAAAAATACAATCAAACCAAAATCAATCACAAAAGAAATTAGATTGATGATTGGAAAACTTAGTAAAACAGTGAGATAAAATTTCGGATTTGATCTCGGAGACGTACAGGAAATTAACTATGAATACTCTATGACTTCTCACATGTATCCTATCAATAATTTTACTTTACTTCTCGATACACTATAACTAAGTAGAACACTTTCTGACTCCTTAGACAAATAAATAAATAATTACTGTTAAACGTTTTCAAGACTTTACGTGCACATATAACAAAATTGTCAAGAAAGTTCGAGAATGAATTCCTTAAACTCTCTCGTTTTGAAATGGATGCTAAATATATAAGTAAATCCAAAAACTTTCAGTCCAAAAAGAAGTCTTAGAGAATCAAGTAGAGTGCGAGCTTGAATCACTCGAACTTTTGACTATGATGCAACTATCTTGCAATATGTATTAGATCTAACTTTTCGTCTTGATAGATGTCCTATTTATATTTGAAACTGAGATATCATTGATCACCATGAATTCCAATTCAATTCTAGATTTCCTATCATATTTAAAAACTTGAATTAGAACACCACCACACTAGAATTCAACACCACTTGGAAACTGTTTGATGCAAATCACTTATTCATATTTTGTTTGGAATATGCCACTTGAGAGTTAACAATCTCACCCCTGTCAATTCCATAATAAAACTTAACACAAAAATAACCTGCTATAATCGAAACTCATAATAGATTCATCAAAGTTCTATATGAGGAAAAATAATAATAACAAGCACAACCAAGAGAAACCCAAGAGAGTAGAGGAGATATTATCATTAAAATCTCCTTAAAAAATGTAACCACACAAAAATGAAGAGCATCCACATTACACACACCGTAATAACCTGCTCTTCCTCTTTTTGGTATAGAATTGACAAAACATAGAAAAAGTAAAGAGAGAAACAAGAATAAAACAATCAATTATCACAATATTCATCCAGTAGCAACACCATCACCACCACCACTCAGAACAGTACTTTGAACTTCAACATTTCTTTCCTCACTATGAACTTCAAATTGGTCCAATTAAAACTGATTAAGCTTTTCATGAATTAATGTAAAATTAAAAATACAAAATCTTTCAACTGCTAATGTCAGTCATCATACCATCCTAATTTGAGTGAAGTGTGTCAACAATTGAGAAGCATAGACCAGTTTAAAAATAAACTCAAAAAGATAAAATGGAATGCCTATTAGAAAACTTGCCCACAACGAATGCAAATGTTTAAGTAGTGAGAATTGGGGTCCATAGAGCAGACACAAAAAAATTAAGCATCATATGATCAGTTTTATGATTACTAATAACATATGCTTCACTAACCTAGGGTTGAGAATAACCAAAAGTGTGTAAAATATCAGTCATCTTAGATTTTGTGAATGAAGGACCATCTTGAATAGGAACAAACATTTGATATCTATTAAGTAAGAGCAGTTGTTGGATATCCAAAGTGTTTCAATCACGTTAGGAGTAAGAATAATTAGAATTTTTGCAACATTGGTATGAATGTACAATCTTTATCAGTATTATGAAAATTGGAATATTATGAAAATTGGAATAAATTCTTAAACAACTCACAGAATGAGACACAAATCCTATAAGAGGCCAACCATGTTTTCAAATATAGGTTTTAACAAGGGTAAATCATCCAAAACAAGTTCTCTCTCAAAATTAGTTGTATATATGTCATTACATATGTTTGCTTTGGAGAGTCAATCAAATAATGAAGTGAGGCTAAGAGTATGGGCTATTTGAGAGGGTTGGGAGGCAGAGTTGGATGTTAGATATTGTACTACTATAATGTATGTTAGATATTGTACTA
>QLOD02000017.1:20184772-20196843 GCA_003260245.2 Sideroxylon spinosum | reverse complement strand
AAGTTCTTCTTTCGTACACGCTTCTGATCAGTGATTGTCTTTGGGATTGAAAAGTTTTTTTGAGCTGAATTTTGAGATTACAATGTCGATTCAACGCCCTGGTGCCGATCTGCAATACGTTGTTTCAAATATCACTCTGAACACACGCTCTCTCTCTCTCTTCAGAGCTTTCCTTCCGATCAGGAAACAATCCACAACGCTGAGGGAACAAGCAGTTAGGCAACAGTAGGTCCTCTCTCTCTCTATACATATATATACACACACTCTCTTTTTATACATATATACACACACGTATACGATGTGTATTTAATGTACTCTCTTATGTGCCATTAAACCTAATTTGATCTTGCGGATGATTTCGCAGATCAATGTTCATCTCCGTAGACCTGTTTGAAGTTATATTGTTGCTCTGTCCTGGAATCTGTTCTACATTTTCTTAATTTTTGATTGATTTTGAATATTCGGTTGTTGTGAGGTGTGTTCCAAGTATTATTGATCTAATTTGGATGATTTCTGTGCATGTATCGATTTAATTAGGTTTGATTTAACTTTATTCCCTCGTCAGTACCGTTAAGAATTAGATCTATACAATGTGGTTGAATTTTGGATTGCAAGCGGAACATTCTTAACTCATATTGGATGATGAAATGTGAAATTATCTATCATACTGGTACAATGCTGTTCTCTCTTTTGGTAATGGTCTTATATCATTTAATAAAGATATTTAATAAAGCAGGTCAACCTAGGCATCAGTTTAACAGATGGCTGAGAATATTAAATCTGCAATGTTCATACACTATTTTTTCTTTCCTCTTTTTCTTATGTTTTCTTTTTCCCCAATGTTCATACATTGATTGGTCTCAGTTTGCACAGTTAAAGGTTTGTTGACGTACTTCCAATTATTTGTTTCCCACGTTCAGCATCTTTGTGTTTATAATTTTGTTTGAATCATAATCTGTATTTTTTTTTTCTGTATTAGAATCTCAGAATAGAGGAAAAGAAAAAACTAGTAGCTACTACATGCTGTCAAATTGCTGGTAGAGAAGTTAGAGATAGTTCCACTAGTGGGAATCCTCCAAAGGAAGACTATGTTCATGTGAGGGCAAAAAAGAGGCCAAGCAACTAACAATCACAGCCTGACAAGAGAGTCTGTTCCTATCTATGATTTTCATTTTGTTTTACTATAATACTTTTTTCCTTTTTTTTCTAAAATCAGGAGCACAAACATTTTCTTGGCTTGCAGGTGAGAGAAGAAAAAATTAGAGAAGGGATGAAGTTTCTTCAAGATCATGATTACTCAACATTACGAAACTCTAATAAGCCTCATTTGCTGCCAGCTTGAGTTCCTCATCTTCAGGTTTTTCATTCCACAATTGCTGATACATAATCATATGTTCTCTAGCATCCTTAACTCTACTAGCCATATTGCTAAATTTCCTTTTGTTCCAGCTCTTCAAATCCATTTTTAGCCTCTGTAATTTCTTACAAACTTGGAACATTGGTTTACTTCCACTTCATTTCGCCAAACCTGTTAAGTAATGCTTAGAAATTCAGGATCTCCAGAAATCACAAAATTTAAAAAGTTTCTTACACAGATTGGAATCATGTAATCCCAAAAATTAGCTGGAGACTACTTTTTCTTTTCTGTTTTTATTATAATTTCATTTGAATAAAATGAAAAGTTTTTCAACTGTTGAATGATTTTGAAGACGTGAAAATGATATAAGACCTAGAAAAATTAAAAAATTATTTAGCTGCACGTTGTTGTCCATTTGGTGCAGCCTATTTGCTGGATATGATTATGAGGATTGTCGTGTTCATACCATTTTCTGATATTTGGTTTCCATATGCACTTCTTCCTTTACTGCATCTTCTGGTTCTCATTCTTGTAATTGTGTTTTTTCTTCTCATTCATAGTTGTGATTTTCGGTGAAGAGTTGTAATTTTCATATAAATGGCATCATAAGTATTGGCTAAGTGTGCCGAATAGTGAATATCAATCGTACTCAAGATACCGAATACCTATGTTAACCTTCATTTTTGGAATGGATCAAAAAAAAGAAAAAAAACCTTCATTGTAGAGAATATTGGAGTGATGGACACAGGTCATGGACTCCACTTTTTCGAACAATGACTGGGATTGTACTTCCTTGTGTTCGCCTCTCTCAAGAACAAGTGGTTTACCCTCAATACAGCTGCATTGTTTTCTAAACCTTAACCCATGCCATCGGTATTTTGTGCGTCTATAAACAGGTAAATCTGTTTGTGGTTTCTATTAAGATCTGGGGGGGCCATTTAGCTATAATATTGTTGGGATAGAGTTTCAAACCTGCATATATTATTCAGAGTGTTTGGAGTTTCAAAAAAATTTAAAAAAAAATAAAACTTAATTTTAAAATGAACTAAAAATGGCACGTGATAATATTTAATTAATTGTAGGAAATTAAAATTTTCTTTAAATTTTTTAAGTTTTTCAAAAATATTTGGGACTTCAAACGGAGCCTTAATTTCCTGCTGATGCCAATGGATGCTTCCATTTATTTATTTAACTTGATTACCATATATGGATGACTCATAATTCCATCAGGCATGGCACATTTGTACTAAGGAAGATTGAACCTAGGCTACAATTAAAGTAATTTATTTCAGCAGCTGGCATAAGCTCTAGCAGTGATCTCTCATGCTGATTTTATTTATTTATTTATTTATTTTTATTTTGGAACAGGTAAGTCAATATAGATATGAGTTGGATAAATGAATGGCATAGATTCGGTAACAAGTATATCAACGGGGTTAGGTCATTTCTACAATTTACACGTGATCATCTTCCTAATAGTTCTACAATTAGGTGTCCTTGTCAGAAATATTGAAACTTAAGGAAATTGCTAAGTTTAGAGATAGTTGAGAATCATTTATATGTGAATGGAATGCTGGACACTTACACAATATGGATACACCACGGAAATAAAATAGGCAGTCGTGAGTTGAGAATCATTTATATGTGAATGGAATGTTAGACACTTACACAATATGGATACACCACGGAAATAAAATAGGCAGTCGTGTTGAGAATGATCAGTCTGTCAACAATGAGAGAATGATATATGCAGAAGAATAAGAAGAAGACGACAATATCATAGAAGCAATGCATGACATTCGTTGGGGAATATTTATGAACACACAAAGTAGTGAGGCTTCTTCCGATCGAATACTGAATGAAAACATTTTTGGTGATTTATTTAGAGAAGCAAAACGTGAAATATACCCTGGTTGTACCAAGTTCTCAACACTTTTATTTGTTGTTAAATTGCTACATTTAAATGTGTTAAATCGATGGAGCATTCGATCATTCAATATGTTGTTAGATTTGTTGAAAGAGGCTTTTCTTGAAGGCGAAACACTTCCAAAGTCACATTATGAGTTAAAATCACTATTGCGTGATGTTGGATTGGGTTATGAATCGATTCATGTCTGTAAGTATGAGTGTGCATTATTTTGGAAGGAGCATACGGATGAAAATAAGTGTCCTGAATTTGGTGAGTCAAGATGGAAAGTGAATGATGGTAAGGGTAAGAAAGTACCACATAAGGTTTTGCGATATTTTCTACTTAAGCCAAGATTGTAGAGATTATTTATCTCTAAACAAAGCGTAGAAGATATGCGATCGCATGCTACAAAACGTGATAAGAATGTTGATATGCTAAGACATCCAGCTGACTCCCTAGCATGGAAGGAAATTGATGAAACATATCCTAAGTTTTCCTATGATTGTTGAAATGTACGACTTGGGTTAGCTAGGGATGGATTCAATCCATTTGGAAGTATGAACAATAATTATAGTATGTAGCCTGTGATTCTTGATTCTTATAATCTACCCCCTAGGATGAGTATGAAAGAACAACATCTCATAATGTCCCTTCTTATACCTGGCCCAAATGCTCTAGGAAAGGATTTTGATGTTTATCTTTGTCCATTGATTGATGAGTTGAAATAGTTATGGGATGGTGTACCGACTTACGATGCCTTTACTAAAGAGACCTTCCATATGCATGCTGCTGTTCTATGGACTATAAATGATTTTTCTGCCTATGCTTATTTGTCTGGATGGATTACTGGGAGTTATATGGCCCAACCTGCAATGAGGATACCTCTTCCATAGGATTGAGAAGTAAGATCTGTTATATGGGTCATCGTCGATATCTTCCACGGAATCATAGTTGGCGCAAGAGTAAAGTCTTTGATGGTAACTTAGAACTACGAGATAGGCCTAAGGAGATTTCTAGCAACGATATCCTAAAACAATTACGACTTGTTAAAGTTGTTAAACCGAGAAAACACTAGAGCAATAAGAAAAGAAAGCGTGAGGCAAAAGAATTGAATTGGTCAAAGAAGAGTTTATTCTGGGAGTTGCCGTATTGGCACAAATTGAAGTTATGACATAACCTCGATGTAAAGCATATTGAGAAGAACATATGCGACAATTAACTTGGCACAATGTTAGACATCAGTGGAAAAACAAAAGATACCATAATGGCTAGACAAGTTTTAGCTGATATGGATTTACACCCTGTATTACATTTGGTCTCGGATGGTTCAAGCCTTATGATGTCCCCGTCAATATTCACTTTGTCACCGCAGGAAAAGCATGGCTTCTATGAATTTCTGAGAGCAATGTCCCTTCTTATATCTGGCCCAAATGCTCTAGGAAAGGATTTTGATGTTTATCTTCGTCCATTGATTGATGAGTTGATACAGTTATGGGATGGTGTACCTACTTACGATGCCTTTACTGAAGAGACCTTCCATATGCGTGCTACTGTTCTGTGGACTATAAATGATTTCTCTACCTATGCTTATTTGTCTGGATGGATTACTGGGGATTATATGGCCCAACGTGCAATGAGGATACCTTTTCCATAGGATTGAGAAGTAAGATCTGTTATATGGGTCATCGTCGATATCTTCCACGGAATCATAGTTGGCAAAAGAGTAAAGTCTTTGATGGTAACTCAGAACTACGAGATAGGCCTAAGGAGATTTCAGGCAATGATATCCTAAAACAACTGCGACATGTTAAAGTTGATAAACCTTGAAAACACTAGCAATAAGAAAAGGAAGAGTGAGGCAAAAGAATTGAATTGGTCAAAGAAGAGTTTATTCTGGGAGTTACCGTACTAGCACAAATTAAAGTTATGACATAACCTCGATGTAATACATATTGAGAAGAACATATGCAATAATTTACTTGGCACAATGTTAGACATCAATGGAGAAACAAAGGATATCATAATGGCTAGACAAGATTTAGCTGATATGGATATACGCCCTGAATTACATTTGGTCTCGGATAGTTCAAGCCTTGTGATGCCCCCGACAATATTCACTTTGTCACCGTAGGAAAAGTATGACTTCTATGAATTTCTGAGAGTAGTGAATTTCCTGTTGGGTTTGCCTCAAACATTTTTCATTGTGCTAATGATATGGAAAGGAAGTTCTCTAGCTTAAAGAGTCATGATTGTCATATACTACTGCAACGAGTTTTACCAGTTGGGATGTATGGATATTTGCATAATGATATGTATAAGGCATTGGTGGAATTATGTTTCTTCCTTAAGGAGTTATATTGTGAGACGTTGAACATGAAAGTTCTTGAGCAACTCTCTAAGGAAATTGTCATCATACTTTATAAGTTAGAACGTATCTTCCCACCTGTATTTTTTGATGTTATGGTTCATTTGGCAGTACATTTGCCGCAAGAAGCGATAGTTGGTGGCCCAGTGCAATATAGATGGATGTATTCAATTGAGAGGTATTTAGGTACCTTAAAAGGTTATGTGACAAATAGAGCACATCCTGAAGGTTCGATTGCTGAAGCATATATTGCGAATGAATCTCTAACATTCCTCTCTAAGTATCTTCATAGAATTGACACCAGATTCAATTGAGGGGAGCGTAATTATGACAGGGTAGCGGAAGATGGAGAAGAACCTAATTTACCAATTTTTTCAAGTAAAGTTCGTCTTTTTGGCGATGAAAAATATTGTCTTGTCAACACAAGACCTTCAGACCATGCATCGGTACGTGCTTAATAATTGTGATGGGTTGAACAAATATCATAGGTATGTGTTATTATGAATGTCTTTTTATTTATTAGGACAAATAGCATACTAGGCCTACCTAAACCTAAGGCAAACACTTACGTAAGGGCCCATGTGATATATAAGTTAATTAACTATATAAAATATAATTTTCTTATTTGTTGTTTTATTTTAAAAATATATATTTAAATTTTTGTAAAAGAAATCTACACAATTTCTCATACAGTAATATAACTTTTTCTTTCTTATCTATATCTATATGTAATACTAAAGTTGTATTTTTCTTTCTCATCTTCTCATTCTTTTCATCTTGTGTGACATGTTTCTCACCTCCTCATTCTATTTTTTTTCAGATTTTTGAATTAAATTTCCAAATCATAGGTTTCTCGGCCTATCTCTTGTATATTATATATAAGTTCTTCTCTCATCCTCTTAAACCCTATTTCTCTCTTTGAAATATTTTGTATCTCCTTTGACTCCATCTCTATCGACAGTCCCCGTGCCACTTCCCTATCCTATAGCTCAATACATTTGTATCTAGTATTACCCATCTTCGGGCGGAGCATCCAACGGTTGACACCTCAAGAAAGATAGGGCCATCCCAAGAGCTAATAGATCATTGTCACAACTTACCAATATTGTCTGCTATCATTGCTCATCATTCACGTGTTTATGCTGTGAAAGTATATATTGGATTCTTCTTATGTAATCAATTGGCAAGAATTGGATATCGAGGAAAATGTGATATTTGAGGATCAACTAGTTTAGATTGAGGTCCAATATGAACAAGTTTTGCGAGACAAGACCATTCCTTAGGTTCTATGTTATGGTGCTATCGTGGAGTTAAAAAAACTACATAGGAGCATGAGCTAATAATATAGCAAAAGTTACTATAGCGAAATAGAAAAATGACAAAAGTTGATAGTTTTTTGTTAAAAATTTTATCACCAAAAGCTCCTAATATATATATTGAATAGAACGAATAATGTTGATATCCTTTAATAATAAGTATGTTACAATTTGAAAAGAACTCTTCAATAGCTTGAGGTATGTTCAAATTTTCTTAAAATTACACTGCTACAAAAATGCACAAACACCACAGTTTTTAGATTTGATGTTTCACTTTTTATCTCGATCACAAAAACGTAATTGATTCAGGTGATATCATAAGTTGTCTTGTTTTGATCAAAGTTTACAACTTTAATTGAAACTTATAATAATCATACACTAAAAGCATGATCTTTTATAGTAAAAATTGAAATGAAAAAAAATCTAGTGTCATTTTTTACTAGTTTTAATTTCACTTTCTTTGAAAAATCATAGTCAAAATATAAACAAATAATTATGCTGGAAAAATGGGTTCATTTTAAAAATAATAAAAATTCACATAACAACATACTATCAGGTCATTGTGGCACTATGTGGGTACCTTGTCATTATGACAACCTTATATATTTGAGATTTTTTTTATTGTTAGTAATAATCGAACTCATGCCATTCCTTTAGAAGTTAATGTGGTTGACTGCTAGTTCAAGTTATCATTTTTATATACTTTTTATATATTAATATGTATAAATGAATTCTTATTACTTTAATTGGTCGCTAAAAGTAATAAAATTATATTATTTTCATTTAATTGTTCTATTTTTTACGATAATTTATTATCACTTTTGCTGACCACTTAATAGCTAAAAGTAACACTATTCCAAATCAATTGGTTAGAAAAAATGATAAAAAAGCTTACTTTTATTTAATTAAGGTGTGTTTGTTATAACAAAAAGTAAGATAAAGTTAGATAATTTGTGGGTTCGTACTTCGTACAGTGAGATAAAAAGTGAATTATTTTTAGAGATTTTTAAAGTTTTTTGGTATTTCTTTTTATGTCAAATAGACCCTAATTTTAATTTTTTGCAATAATTTGAAATCATAATCAATATATAGAATCATACGAATATTAATAAATAATTTAAGAATATCTATCATATATAATTAAAAATAATCTTAAATATTTTCCTTATTTTACTTTAATCTTTATGTATAACACATATTTAATCATAAGTCACTATTTATAATACATTTTTCTTCATTCTGTATTATGTTTTTAAAAGTAATTATATTGTGTTTAGTTTTAGTTTTAGAAAATTATTGTTTAAACAAAATTTTTGAAAAACTGTTTTAAAAATTGATTTATAATACAACAAATATTTTTAATGATTATATTCGAAAATTGGTCTAGAAAGAAAAAGAAAAGTTTTAAAATTTTTTATATGATTTTTATTTCTAAACTTTTATCACTTCCAACAAAATATAAAATAATATCACTTTTAATTTAACTAATATTAAAAATACACTAAACATTTATTAGATATTAAATATTTAATATTCATTTCGTTATAAGTCATTCAAACTATGAAAACAATTTTCATATATTCACTAGAAAAAAAATGATTATATATTTAGCGTTTTTGAAATTTGATTTATTTAATTTAATTTTAGTATTAATCTAAAAATATTTCTATTTGTTAAGTTATGATCGTAGTTTTTATAGTATATTAAATTAATTAAAATTAATAAATAAATGTTACAATAAAATTTATGTAATCTAATTTAAATCAGATAGTACATAAAATTTATGAAACAATTAGACATTACCTTGTCTCTATTGATTTAACGGAGGGTATGACCAAAAACAGATTTGATTGGCGTCGTCAAATCCATATAGCTAATCCCACCTAGTGGGAAAATGCTTAGTTTGGTTTAGTTTGGTTTTAATTTAAATAAGATAAAGTGATAAACAAAGTTGTTTGAGAGGGACATAGAGAAAAAAATAATAATATTGTCTCCATCATTTTATCTCGTTTATTTGCAAATATATTTTTCTCACTTTTTTTACCTCTGTTTTTCTAGAGATAGTTTGTTTTAATCAAAACAGAAAAAATTTAACTTATAAATCTTAATCATATGTTTTTTTTTTCTTAAAACCGTGAACTTTATAAATCTCTTAACGTAGTGTTTTTCAAATATTGTAGTAGGTTCTGACCAATATTAATTGTCATTGACCGATGACACTGTTTCATACGGATCTATCTTATATTTGTATGGAGATTACATTTGCACCTCTTAAGATTAGTTGTTATTATTATTGTTTTAACTCTTTCTTTAATCAGTGTTAACTAGTGTCCCAAGAAATAGTAATACATTAGCATATGCGTTACTATTTGAAATTATTATAAAATATATTCTTAAATTACAAAAATAACATTAATACTGTAAAACATTAGGTCTCTAATTTCTCAATCTTCTGCCTTTTATTCTTCTTCGTTTCTCAAAAGGAAAAAAAGGAAAAGAAAACTCTTCCCAATATTAACACAACCAAGGCAAGAAAAGAAATCTTAATTTGATTAAAAAGTGACAAATTTTAAAATTATTATTTTAATTTTCGTCAGTTGACCTATCTCTCCTCATTGGATTGTCCAACCCGCCTTCATTTCGTGTGTTTTTATATATTGTTGCTCAATAATATTATTAAACATTAAAAAGGAGGAGCAAGAAAAATAGTTAACATTAATTAACAACGAATTTTAAATATTCAAAATTTTAAACAAACATTTTTATATTTTAGAAGAAAATATTGACGATTTTTTTTTTCAGGGTACTAATGCAAAATAAGATAAAATTAATTAGAAAAAGAAATTGTGTATTTTTAATTGAGGATTAATTTCTTTTCTTGCCTATAAGTCATATGTGGTATGGGGAAGATTTTTTTTTTTTTTTTTTTTTTTTTCCCAGGGTGGTTGGAGTTTCGCTATTCTCATTTTCAACGGATGGAGAGGAATAAAATATGAAATTAATAAAAAAAAATAGTTTAATTGAGAAGAAGACAAAAAGAGGTTGACATGTAAAAGATAACCTCTGCCGTCCTTTGTTGACTACACCCGACAATCTAACCGAACCGGAATAGTGAAAAAAGAGGATTACGATACGTAATGAAATAATTCAGTCCTATTTCCCGTTACGATGAATCTATGTTCAACATGTGACTTGGTCCCTCACAGCTTGATCAAGCTTTCCATTCAAACTGGAATTTGTCTTTTTTCCAATTCATTCACCGTCTTGGTTACGGCACTAATTGCGTAGACATGACTTCTTGTTAGTTCTATTGGAAGTCTTATCTCAAATTAGGCCCGAGAGAAACTTTTTTTTTTTATTATTTATTTTTATTCTAGGGAAAGAGGTTCCAAACTTTTTTTCCAAACTCACGCAGGGACAAAGAGGTGATTCTAGCCACGTTTTTCGTTCAAAATTTTTCATTGAAGTCGGTGGTTTGCAAACACGTCTTCACGACAATTCGACTGTGATAACTCCAGAGAAAACAGTGGGTGTGCTTGAATGTCAAAATTTTATAAGTTTTGAGGTATTTTTAAAGTATGGGTTATGAGATATTCATATAAATTATGTTTGGGAGTTTTTAAGTAATGGGTTTTGGGGTATTCTCATGGATTTACAGAATACTTTAAATCCCATGAGTAGGTGTTTTGTTCCTAATTTTTGAATATCTCAATTTAAAGGTTTTTGTAGTTTTATAAAATTTTGGATATTACTATTCTCGTTAAAATATTAAAATCTAAACAAAACTTAAAAAAAAAAAAACGTATTAATAAAATATTTATCATATTAATGTAACTCAATAAATAAATTTAATAATTTAATTTAATTACATTTATTTTTATTAATTATTAAATTAATTAATTAATTAATTTTTATTTAATAAAATAATTCATTTTATATAATGCAACAAAAATAGACAAAGTAGTAAAATTGATAAAATTTTATAACATAAAAAAAAGAGTGAAAATGCTTTTATTTTTTATTTTTTGTTCAAGTTTTCAATTTTTTGGAAAAAAATAAAAACAAAGTTTAATGAAATAATTTTTGTCGCCCATTTTCAAAATTTTGTACATATAAATAAAAAAACAGTAACCATAAAGGTTATCAAATGAGACCACATATTCCTAACTTCACGTTGCAGCAATCTTGATGTTGTATATATTACATAATTTCCAAGTTTTTGAATGTTATATATTTTTGATAATCTGTAATATAGATATGACATATTTAGATTAGTATTTTTGGATGTTATTGTCAGAATATTTCTTTTTTCTTTTTTTTTGGTGTTACTTTAATATATATATTTATCATAATATATTATTTTATATATATGCAATGCAGTGTTTATTGCTTAACGAATAAATAAGGATATATATATCATTATATACATTAATAAATACCTTCAAATTCACTTAAAAATAAACTTTCAATTTTAAGTTTATTATTTTTAAACCCGTGTTTTCAAATACTTTAAAACCTATACAAATTCATACCATCTAAATAGCTAAAAATCCATAATTTAAAAACACATCAAAACTCATATTTTAAAACATGCAAAGTGCACACACCATGTTTAAAAACTTTGTTGCTACGCATAACTTTTAGCTAAAGTTGTGGGCGCAAGTCACGATTTCAATGACATGAACACAAATGATCTCCACTAACTTGCAGCCCCAGCGCAATACACACATTAGCCCGATCACTTCCCATATTAAAATAATATTAATTTTTATAAAATTGTCCTGACAAATTTTGTTAGATTATAATAATAATGACCTTTAAAAGAACTTCATTACAAATATTTAGTGTATTATAATTGTAAATATCTTTACCCTTAGCTTTATTAAAAACTCTAGACATGACACCGACTCCCTAGACTTGGTATTTAAATTAGAAAGCAAACCCCCTTAAAAAAATATATATGATTTCTATTTAATTACCCTCCATTGGAGTGACTTATCAAGAGCTTTTGGGTTTTAGTTTTGTTTCGCAGAGACTTAATCAACCCAGCCATGGCTGCAAAAAAATCATCAGCAGAAAAGCCTCATGTGGTTTGTGTACCATTTCCAGCCCAAGGCCATGTGA
>QLOD02000017.1:20129336-20141301 GCA_003260245.2 Sideroxylon spinosum | reverse complement strand
AAGGAATTTCAAAATTTGGAGTAATGGAAATTAAAGAAAGATGAAAACTTGAAGTTGAAGGTTAACTCGGATAAACAACCAAATCAGACAAATGTTAGTATATTGATAATATCAGAAGATCTAACGGTTCAAATTGTATGAAATTTAAATATAATAAACTAGACTTACATATCGAAAACGTTTTCTGAGTAATATTTTCGTGGATCTGAAGGTAAGCTGTCCAAAAATGAGTTGGACTATTCGGCATTATAGAAGAAATTGTAATTCTGAATTCTGGAGCTAATGTTGGTTTTTGAGCCATAACTCATACTATAAAAGTTCAAAATTTCTGATTTTTGGTGTGTGGAAAGAAGACTTATAAAGCTACAACTTTTGTAGCTTAAGTATCTTCTAATTCTAAAAGTATCATGGTAAAAAACAGAAGCTTAAATGAGAAACACAGATTCAGAATGTCAGAAAAAGTTATCTCGAACTAGTCTCAGTTTGAGCCTATATCTGAAGATCTAATCGTTAGATGAATCTCACATTTGGTTATAATATATCTGACTCATATATCTACAAAGTCATAACTCTAAGCCAATGTCAGATATCAACGTTAGGAGGTTGAAAAACGGTCACAAAGATATCTCAGAAAAATATGAATCTGAAAGGCAGCATTGAAAGCAAGGAAATTCAATTTCTTTCAAGGGCAAAAGTGTCTTTTTAGTTAGTAACAGTCATTTGAAGATTTTTGCCTATGAATA
The DNA here is from genome assembly GCA_003260245.2 of Sideroxylon spinosum. Taxonomy (NCBI): domain Eukaryota; kingdom Viridiplantae; phylum Streptophyta; class Magnoliopsida; order Ericales; family Sapotaceae; genus Sideroxylon; species Sideroxylon spinosum. The sequence continues at coordinate 20,140,558 of QLOD02000017.1, read as the reverse complement.
CAGCCTCAAAACTCAGATTCAAGAAGAAGAAGAAGAAAAGAAATAAGTGCTTACAAAAAGATATAAGAAAGTCCATACCTTTACAAATATAGAGTAATTTCTTCTTATACTTGTGCTTCATCTTTCATATTCAACTTGTGAGAGTTTGTTTTTATTTGATTGAGTGCTATAATCATTATTGTTATTGTGAGAGAGGAAACTTATAATCCTCTTAATTTGTAAGAGTTGGGTGAGCTCTTGTTGGTTTTGGTTCAAGTGTTGGAACCAAAACAAAGGATATTCTTTGAGAGACACTTGTGGAGTGATTTGGGGATAGAATCACTTGGTGTGAGTGATTTGGGGATAAAATCACTTGGGAAAGGTTTCTAGCACCTTGGGAAGCTAGTGTGTAACAAGCTGTTTAAAGAATAGTGGAGAAATCTCAAGGAGGATCTTGAGGGAGTGGACGTGGGCAATATCGAAGCCGAACCACTATAAATCGATTGTGTTTGCTTCTCTTCCCTTTTCTTTATATTTATTGCCAACACTAGCACTCACTCTTCATCCACACATATTGAATATATTTTTTAAGTGCATTCTATTTTTTTATCCTTTTCATCTTGACATATTTGCTTTAAGAGTTGAAAATTTTATTTGTAATTTTTTTTAAGCAACCCTATTCCCTCCCCTCTAGTGTTGCTATTTGGGACAACAGAAGCATATCTTCCTGAGACGTAGAATGTTAAGGAATATCTTGATAGTGTTAAGGAACATTTTCAATTTACTCATACTGAACTAACCACTATGCATTTTGATGGTAGCCGTACCATGAATAAACATATTAATGAGATGACCAATTTGGTTACAAAATTAAGAATTTTAGGCATGACTGTGGATAAGTCTTTTCTCATCCAATTTGTCCTAAACTCTTTACCTTCAAAATATGGACCTTTTTAGTTCAATTATTACACTATTAAAGACTAGTGAATGTAATTGAGTCACAAAGTATGTTAGTTCAAGAAAAAGGAAGACTTAGTTATGTGGTACATCTGATGGTGAAAAGGGGAGTTGGAAAGAAGACAACTAGAAAAAGACATTAAGTGTGGTCAATCCAAATTGGAAGGATCTAATCACCCTGCCTCTAAGAAGAAAAGTAAAGTGATAAGTGCCACTTTTATAAAAGAATTGGACACTTACTGAAAGATTGCCTAAAAAGTAAGCAATGGTGCAAAAAGAAGGGTAAGTTTATGGGTTTAGTATGTTTCAAATCAAACCTAATTGATGTTCCTTCTAATACTTGGTGGATTTATTCTAGTTTAGATACTCATATTTCAAACTTGATGCAAAGATACATTTTTTAGTTTATTTAACATCTTTTGCCTTTTTACATATTGAATTTTGGTAAATAGCATATATAAAATAAACCTTGAACCATTATTTTAATCTCTCCTAATTATGTATCATAATGTTGGAACTAAACATGATTTATCTGATGAGCACTCATTTTACTTGTGGTATAAAAAATTAAGACAGATATCCAGGAAAAAAAAATCAAGAGAAAAATAAAGGAAGGAATTCTCCCAAATCTAAAATAAGCTTAATTCGGTATGTGTGTGGACTACATTAAAAGTAAACAGACCAAACATATAAAGAAAGAAGCTACAAGAAGTATCTACCTTCTAGAAATAGTATATACAAACATATGTAGACCTTTTCCTAAACTCCTTAAATGTCTATGTATTTACACATAATACATTATACAAGGTGAATATTGGTAGAATGGTGTAGCCAAAAGGCACTATCGTAACCTTACGGATATGTTTAGAAGTATGATGAGTAATACAAGATTACTTATATCCTTGTGGATGCATGTTTTTAAAGCTGCTGTGTATGTCTTAAATCAGGTTCCTAGTAAGGCAGTTCCAAAAACATCTTTCAAACTATGGAAATGATGGAATCCCAATTTAAGACATTTTCATATTTGGGGTTGCCTAGTAGTAACAAGAATCTATAATTTGCATGAAAAGAAATTGGATCAAAGAACAATTACTTATTTCTTTAATAGGTATCCAAAAAAATCAAAAGGATATTGATTTTACTATCCTAGCCATAATATAAGAATTGTTGAAACTGGAAATGCCAGATTTAATGAGAATGGTGAAGTTGATGGGAGTGGGAAAGTTAGGGGATACAATCATTCAGTAAATCAAAGTACAATTTCCTTTACCTCTGATTGATTACAACTCTGTTATTCCTAATGATGTTGATTTGATCAATAATAATGAACAATAAATGAATGGTCAACAACTTCAAAATTCTTATATTGAGAATGTAATCAATGACCCTGTTATGATGCATCACAGGAAGTAGCATCAAGAAGATCCCTTAGAAGTAAGAGATCTGCTATTTCGGATGACTACGTAATGTATTTATAAAAATTTGAGTATAATGTTGAGAATAATGATGATCCGATTACATATTCGAAAGCCATTAATAGTAATGATTTTATTAAATGGCTTGATGCCATGAATGATGAGATAAAATCTATGGACTTCAATAAAGTCTGAGAGTTAGTCAAATTGCCTGAAGAACATAAAAGAGTTGGGTGTAAATGGGTTTTTAAAACCAAACGTGATCTAAAGGACAATATCGAACGACATAAAGCTAGACTTATAGCCGAAGGTTATAATCAATGTGAAGGCATTGATTATAACGAGACCTTCTCTTCTGTATTAAAGAAGAACTCTTTAAGAATCATTTTAGCACTTGCAACTCATTTTGATCTAGAACTACACTGGATGGATGTAAAGACGACTTTCTTAAAAGAGAGTTTAGAAGAAGAAGTCTATATGGCACAACCAGAGGGTTTTATAAAAGAAGGAAAGGAAAACATAGTCTGTTTGTTAAAGAAGCTGATATATGAACTTAAACAAGCTTCTCAATAATGGTATCTTAAGTGTCACGATACTATTACTTCATTTGGGTTTAAAAAAAATACTGTTGATCAGTGTATATACCCGAAAACCAGTGAGATCAAATTTCTATTTTTAGTACTATATATTGATGACTTACTTATAGCCAGCAGTGACCTTGGTTTACTACGAGAATCTAAAGATTTTCTTTCAAAACATTTTGAAATGAAGGATATGGGAGAGGCATTCTTTATGATAGGAATAAAAATGTTCTGAGATAAATCACGTGGATTGCTATAATTGTCTCAAAAAGCCTATATTAAAAAAGTTTTAGAAAGATTTAATATACATAATTGTGGTTCCACTATTGTTCCAATTCAAAAAGGGGATAAACTCAGTTTAAATTAATATCCCCAAATTGAGTTGGAATGTAAAAGTATGAAAGATATTCATTATACTTTTATTTATGGGTGTTTGTTATACACACAAATTAACATCAGGCAAGATATTAGTTTTATATTAGATGTTAGATAGATACCAAAGTAACCTGAAATTTAAAAATCTGAAAACTACAAATAAAGTTTTGAAATATTTGTAAGGGTTAAAGAATTACATGCTTACCTTTATAAGGATTGATCATCATCAGTTAATTGGTTATTTAGGGCTCGTTTGACGACGCTGCCATTTTTCTGTTTTGTATTTTCTATTACTGTTTATTTTTTTTGAAATAAAAACTTAAACTGTGTTTGAAAATACAGTTTTTGGTTATAATTATTAATTTTTTATTTTCACAAAATATTTAATTTTATTAGTTTCTAAAATTTTAATACAATTTTAAAAGCATCGTTCATATTAATTTAACTATATTATTTATTTAAAAATTGAATAAAATAAAATTACTGTATAATTAAATCTAGTAAATATAAAATATAGTAATTATAATTTCATTATAATATTTACTAAAATATATTTCATAATAATTTACGTAATTTAATTATGATATTTATTAAAAATAATTTAATAAAATATATTTAATATTAGTTAAAAATAACTAAATTAAATTAATTAATAAATTAAATTTAATTAATTTATCTAATGGTGATATTTAATAATAATAATTTATTAAATATATCAATATTAGTTAAAATAATTAAATTAGATTAATTATAAAATTTACGTTAAATTAATTAATTCAATTGTATTATTTATTAAAATTATTTAACAAATTATATTTTATATTGATTAAATTCATTACTAAATTAAATTAATTAAATTTTTTATATTAATTAAATTAATTAATAAATTAAATTAATTAATTAAAAAAATAAATATATATATTTTATTAAATTATTTTAATAAAATATTATAGTTAAATTAAATTATATTTTATCAAAATTATTTAAGAAAATATATTTTGTATTAATTAAAATAAATTAATTATTATATTAAATTATAATTTTTATTTATTAAAAATAATTTAATGATTTACATTTCATATTAATTATTTTTAATTAATGGTTATTTAATTTAATTATTGATTAAAAATAAATTAACAAAATATATTACATATTTATTACATAATTTATTTCATTAAATTATTTTATTTATTAAAAATAATTTTAGTTTAGTAAAATAATTAAAATAAAATAATTTATCTTAGTATGATAAAGCAAAAATGGATAAAGTAATAAAATTTATAAAAATATTTACAACAGAAAAAGAAAATAGAGTGAAAGCACTTTTTTTTTGTTTTCAGTTTTCTGTTTAGGTTTGCATTTTTTTGAAAACAAAAAAACATGAACAGATTTAATAATTATGTTTTTGCTACAAGTTTATGAAATTTTGGAAACAAAAAACAGAAAAACAGAAAACAAAAACGTTATCAAAGAGGGCCTTAGATTCTGATTTTGGATGATGTGTTAATAGTAGGAAGAGCACTTTTCATTATGTTTTTTTCCTAACAAAAGAGGCTATTTCATGGAAGAATGCTAAAAGTATTTACATTATCCACCATGGATCTAAGTTTGTCGCTTGTTTTGAGGCTACAAATCATCGATTATGGCTGTAAAATTTTATTTCAGGGTTAGGAATTATGAATACTATTGTTAAGCCCTAAAAATTTACCGTGATAATATTGCAGCAATTTTATTTTCGAAGAATGATAAGTATATTAAGGTGGCCAAGCACATTAAATTAAGATACCTATCTATCAAAAAAGTTTTGAAAAAAAATGTCAATTGAACACATTAATACGAGTGTTCACATAGCAGATCCACTTATGAAAGAGCTACAAAGATATTGTGGATTGTTTTGTGCTTGTTTACTTGACATTAATTTTTTTTTAACTCTATTAAAAATTTTCTAAACTTATATATTTCCATCTTGCAATATTTTTTTACATGCATGTGAATTGTTCAATATCATAAAAATAGTCTTTTGAAAATGAAATTATTAGATCATTAACGACAATCCACCTTATAGACCTTATTAAATAAGTTGTTGATAATGTAGTACATGGAAGCAACAATGCTCTTGAATCAATATGGAACCGCCATAACTCTCACTGGTGTTTTATTTAATTAAGGTAAGCCATTGAGTTGACTTTTCTAATCTTATTGCGTGCCTTATGTATCCTATATCAAATTATGACTATAAGATTATTAAATTGACCAAGTGGGAGACTATTGGAATTAATTAATTTTTAATTTCTGTAATTTGTATCCTGATTAAAGTAGCCCATATAAGAATCCAAATTTGATAGGAAATTATTTAGAAAGTTATTATTGGCAAAAGATTGTGAATTAATTTTCTAACCATATCCTATTTAGGAAATTGATCCTCTCTCTCCCAATAAATATTGAATGAATTCCATCAATTCATAGACATTAAAATTACAATATATTAGGTTTTATGGGGCAAGAAGGAAAAACCTTATTTTCCAAAAGGATTTTATTTTATTGAAGGAGAAGATTCAAGAACAATAATTTTGAGGTAGCTTCTGCATTCGAATTTTAATAACAATGGCTTAATGTATGTGTTCTTGACTTTATTATGTAAATTAATGCAAAATATGTGAATATCATGAAGATCAAGATATTTTATATTTAATTAAGTTATAATGTGTTAATCTAATTATGAACTTACAAGTTTAACATCAAAGTTTATACTCATTACTGACCAAGAAAATACTAAAATCTACAGATATTTCCAAATAAGTGATTGTAGATATTCTAACCCTTATCCGCTAAATTAAAGATTTGATGTCCGGCTCGTTGATAAAACCAGTCTAGCATCAACATGGAAGAACAAATTAGCCATGTTTTACAACAGCAACTATCAAATCAGAAAATAATATTTAATATAAAAATGTTATATCATCTAATATAGAAATGTTCCCATTTAAAGGGCTTTCCCAAAACAATAGCATTATAGGTGAAAGCGAGCTCCCAAGCTTGAAATTACGAATACCAATGATTTCTTCCAATGAAAAAGAAAAATACTTTAGGATTTGAAACACCATTCTGCGAGCCAATTAGCCACATCAAATACACCAGGGATTGAGCAAGGGCTCCAAATTATAAACCCCTGAAGAATATATTTTCAAACTAGTCTTCAAATGTCTAAATTATTGTTTATTTATTTGTTATATATATATCAGAAATATCCCTACCTTTTGTGAGACTAATCCCTAAAGCTCTTGAACCACTAGAACATGATGAGAAACAAAGGTTTAGATTCTAGGGCTACAACATATTTGTGGTAGCCGCACTCAAAGATCTACCCACCCCACCAAAATCAGAAACAAAGGTTTAAGTTCTTATGTTCCAGCATATTTGAGATAGCTGCACTCAGAGATTCTCAAATAGAGAAAGAACATCGAATTAAACTAGACCTAGAAAAAAAACAATAGATAAACCAAATTTTTAAGAATCCTAAAGTTCTCACTCTCTTATTTAACAAGCTTAACACATTCCATGGTCCATGAAAATGTAAGATTCTTACCTTGTTTACTATCATGCAATCAGCATAAGTAATTTCCTCTATTGCTTCATTGACCACTCCTTTCGGCTTAACCTCATCAAAGTGGAAATCAGCATGCTTAGCATTAACCAAAATGACAACACCATCCAGCTTTACCTTGTTAAAGATTTGATCCTCGATATAAAATGTTTGAATGTTGGTGCTGGATTTACTAATCCCACAAAGTCACAAGTAGAAGATATGAAGCATAATGATAACCAAAGAAGTCCAATGCATCTAGCTAAATTTAAAATACGCCCTATTGAATAAACTTTCACAACCTGTTGTCTCTGTTACAATATGATCAAATCTTCTTCTCTTCTTATTGACAAATTAAATCATTCTCCTAAGATCACCTTTCACTGTGCATTGAAGACAACCATTGTTAAGCATAACTACGTCCTCAGCCCTAGTAGCTTTATCTACAACTAAAGAACCGTCTATGTCTATTTCACCATACTACAAATAGGGATGATCAAAAAATTAGAGCCAAAAAGATTAAAAAACTATCAAAAATTCCCAAACAAATGATTTCCATGAATTATTGACAAATGCATAATTTATCAGGGTACAAAAATAAATTAATGCTAAAGAAGTCAACTCCATACTTCATTCTCAATCACTATAATGCACTTCTCATGATTGGCAATCAATATATGGTTTAATAACATTGTTTGCTTAAAATCATTAGTATACGGGTTAATAAGTAAGTAGACTCCTGTAAGTTTCAAGAGAAATAAAATTAATCTGAAAAAAAGAATTGTGGCCAAGTAATTGAATCAGGCTCATTATGATGTGAAGTTAGAAGCTAGTACTTCAACCATTGACATAGTTGGATATAAACTACTAATATGTCTGCCTCCACTCAAATGCCTAAGATATGGCACTCCAACAATCAAAACCCCATTGCCCCATCAACAACAATAAAAAAATACAAACAATAATTGATTATTGAATGTGTGAGATTGTCACTTATCTAACCATGTTCTTTAACCATAAGAACGGTAAGGTTTCTTCTTCTTCTTCTTCTTCTTTTGTTTTTGGTAAGTATAAGAAAGGCAAGGTTAATTGTGCAAAAGTTATGCTTTTTCCTTTCAATGTAATGTTTGAAACATGGATTTTTGGATGAAGAATAGAAGTGAAAGAAAATGGTAGAAAACAATATAAAGGGAATTTCATTTTTTTTTTTTTTGGTTGAATTAGAAAAAAAAAATAAAAAAACAATAATTCAATTCAACTCTACAAAACCTTAGTCCCAAAACTAGTTGGGGTTGGATACATAAATCCTCTTCCTCCATTCATTAATATCCCAAGTTATTTTTTTTATGAGATTATCTAAAATCAGATCTTCTTTCAGAATTCTGATGGACGGCCTTAGAATCCTTAGCACCTAGTGTATTTGGATGGTAGTCATGTCGGTCATCGTGCATATCCTATTTCTTCGGGTTCTAAATGGATATTTGCTTATCGAACTGGATCAAAGCATGGAGATGCAGTCCGCCGTCGATGTGGTTCTCCAACAAAACCCAAATGTAAGTTAGATGGTCTTTAAAGAGGTTCTTCAAGAAATGTATGATCGTCTCTTTCGGTATTGGACACCTTGAATACATGAGAAAGATGGTTGTAATATAAATTCTAATAGTTAGTGGTTGACAAGTCGTACTTGTAGCTACTCATGTATGTAACTCTCTGTCTCGATGTCGCTTAGAATTGTAACAAAGAAAAACTTTAGGTATATGGCTAAGCAACTAGGTGACTTTATTATTTATAGAGATAACAGCCCACCCAATGCTTAACACATGTAAGGCTAGCATACTTCCAGATGGCATCATTATGCATCAGTACTTTTATTCTCTAAATCACATCATCTAGCTTCAAATCACATCATATAATTGCGGTAAATTTGAAATTCAAAATATGTGTACCTGGGGGCGAGCGATATAATATTACCGCCTGGCCCCACAATGTTCATGTCGGCCTCACCTGTTGGATTATGTGTTACCCCACCTGGTAATTGTTGTTCCATTTCCAGGCCTATTTATACGGGTGTCCCAGTTGTCTATGTCTTCATGGAGCAGCCCATAGCTAACAAGTCTGTTTAATCGCTCGTTCCTCTATAATTGGTCCATTAAATTGTTGGATATATTAGATATCTTGGGGTATGTTAACCCAATCTTAGATTACCTAGAGGCAATCTAAGAGAAAGTGGAATTTCTACAATAGCAGCTTTAAGCACGCTCGTTACTTCTAGCCGTTGCCATCGGTCCCTCGTCTATTATACGTCAACCGTCATCAGCTTAATGAAAGAAGAATCTAATAATGGGGACATAGCTGAAATTCCCTTACAAAGGGGGATCTATTCATATAAATAGGATCGGAGATCCATTATAAACCAATACATGGGTGAACCAGTTTGCATGACTCAGATTTATGTTAAAGGTAAAAAACAACCCAGACAATGGAGCCTGATACATCCACATCCATCTGTATATGGATTGTTCTGGATTGCAAACCAAGTGGTGCTGTAGATGACCTGAAATTGGTGGATATTTTTACAATATGAGAGTCAGAGCTGTCGTCAACACGTATGCAGTGATAACATCCAACTCAATACAATGTGTTACTTTACTTGCAACTCAAAGTGTTCATAGGCTGGACTAGCACGAAGGGTGGGTAGTGCAAGGTTATTTTTGACATGCATCGTAAGAACCTTTGCAAGTATGGCATAGCAAAGTACAGGGACGGAAATAGCGGTGGATACGAGAATATGTCTCAAAATGCTATTTTATTATCAGGGGCTACTATACAACCCGCATGCAGTGTACAAGGTTCATGTAATGTTCGTGTGCATTTTTGCACTTAAATTAATTATATTATCACCTCTCCATTATTATTGTTTTATTAGAAATATATTGCCATAACAATATTCTTTTATGGAAAAAGGTCCTCGCAAGGTGCACCCTATTATTATTAAAATAGGCTGTACTCTGACTTTACATAAATAGCATTACAATAAAACCAATCGAACAAAACCGACTCCAGTGTCCCAAAACTCGACACACAAATTATTTTCAAATATTAGTGGCATACTGGAATAAATGCATGAGAATCTAAGACCTGGGTTACTCGTAATGCGTGAAATCATATTTAAGTTTAAAGTTTAAACTTAGAACTTCAAAGTTTGAGTCAATCTTACAAACTATACAAACGGGCTCCTGTATTTGTGAAATGACCACAAGGTCCCTTAAGCTAGAACAACTAGCTCGAGAATCTGAGAATCAGGGTGCTCGTAGTGTGTGAAAATATATCTAAGTTTAAATTTTAAACTTAGAACTTGGAAAGTTGGAGTCAATCTCCAATACATGGCAAATGGGCTCTAGTTTCCATGAAACTCACGCACATAATCTCTTAAGTATTATGACATGACAGGACAAATGGCACGAGATTTTGAGATTTGAGGTGCTCGTAGTGCATGAAAAAATAATTAATTTTAAACTTAAAACTTAGAACTTGAAAAATTAAGGTCAATCTCTCAAACTATGTAAACGACTCTGGTGTCTATGAAACTTAGTACACACGATCTCTTAAATATGCGTGACATGCTGGAACAAATGGCTCAAGAATCTTAGACCTGGGTTGCTCATATTGCATGAAATTAGTTTTCAGTTTATACTTTAAACTTATAATTTAAAGAGTTGGAGTATATCTTCCACACTAAGCAAATGGGTTTTGGCGTCTACAAAAATCGACACACACGATCTCGTAAATATTAGTGATATACTGGAATAAACAGCTTGACAATCTAAGATTTGGGTTGCTTCTATTATGCGATAGTAATTTTATGTTTAAACTTTAAACTTAGAAAATTTGAGTCAACCTCCCAAATTAACTGCGCAAATGTGTTCTGGCATTTGCAAAACTTAACATACAGGATCTCTTAACTATTAATGACATGCTGGAACAAATGTGTCAAAAATTTGAAACTCGAGGTGCTCGTAGTGCATACAAGGAATCTTAAGTTTAAATTTTAAAATTATTTAGAATCAATCTCCCAAATCGTGTAAATGGAATTCGGTGTACGAAACTTGACGCATCAATCTCTGGGACATTTGGGAGGTGTGAAAATGAGCGGCTTAGGAATCTGAGATCCAGAGTGCTCGTGATTTCCAAAAGTAATTCAAATTTGTTAAGTTTTAAATTGTTTAGTCAACTTTTTTTAAATACTTTTTTATTATGACTAATACCATTTACTCGAATTGTTTCTTTTTATTTTATTATGGTTTGAGAATATCAAAGTTCACCCGATTAATG
>QLOD02000017.1:20066401-20083651 GCA_003260245.2 Sideroxylon spinosum | reverse complement strand
AGGATGGCCTAATCTGTAATGCCAAACCATTATTTGTTCACGAACAGAGATAGAACTGATACTACTAAAGCCTTGAGATTTTTTATTAAAAGATAGATTATCCTCAAAATAGTAGAGACCATTTATCATCCTAGCACTGCCAATTGTCCTCTCTGAGCTCTGGTCCTGAAAAGTACAATGAGATTCAAAGAAGGTAATACAACAATTAGATTCTTTGGATAATTTGCCAACGGACAAGAGATTGCAGGCGAGTTTAGGAACATGAAGAATAGATTTAAGATCTATTCTTTTTGAGATTTTTATTAAGCCTTTACCTGCAATAGATGAAAAACTACCGTATGCAATTCTAACTTTATCATTTCCAGAACATGGTGAATAAGTTTTGAAGAAATGCGAAGAGCTAGTCATATGGTCAGAAGCTCCTGAATCAATGATCCAAGGAGCGGATGAATTTTGACAACAATTAGAGCATTATGTTCATTACCTGTATGAGCCACAGAAACATTAGGAATACCAGATGGTGAATTGGACTTTAGCAGTATAAGAAGATGTTCCATCTGCTCTTTAGTAAAGGGGCTGACCTCGGCTTCAGTGGCAGTAGGAAAAGCTCAACCAGATCTGTCACCAGACTTATTGCTCTTTCAATTTGTTGGTTTGCCGTGAAGTTTCTAGCAAGTTTCCTGGGTATGGCGCGGTTTGTTGCAATGATCACACCAAACTCGTGGTTTGTCATCATTCCTGCGCTGATAAGTGATGGCTTTGCTAGAATTTGCATCGGCAACCATTAAGGCAGAGCTTTCAATAGCAATACTGGATCCTTTCTTGCCTAGCATCACATTCCTTCGACTCTCCTCTCTTTGTACCTCCGAAAAGACATTACTGATTGAGGGAAGGGGTTGTCTTCCAATAATTCTCCCCCTTACTTCATCAAATTCAACGTTGAGGCCAGCAAGAAATTTAAAAATCCGATTGTCCTTGACAATTTTTTTGTGATGATTGCTATCTTCCATGGATTTCCGTTCATAGATATTCAATAGATCGAGATCTTGCCACACCAGTTTCAGAGAGTTGAAATACTTGGTGACATTATCCTCTCTTTGACGCATCTCACCAAGTTTGAGAGTCAACTAAAATATTTGAGATTGATTACCCAAATTCGAATACATCTGGTTCACATTCTTCCAAAGCTCTTGTGCCGTTGGATAGCACATGTAGTTAGAGCTAATATCCTCTTCCATGGAATTCACAAGCCATGTTATGACCATAGAATTTTCAGCATTCCAAGTTGCATAGGCTGGATCATCTTCTGAAGGGATTGTTTTTTCACTAGTCAAATAGCCCATCTTCCTATACCCTCGAATATACATTCGAACCGATTGAGACCAACGTAAAAAATTATCACCATTCAAGCGAATAGTGGTAATTTGAACAAAGTAAGACTCGGAGTTATTTCCATTCCCTTTTGACGGGTTTGCAATAGAAGAGGATGTTGGGACAGCAGCGGACTCAATTGAAACAGTAGACATGGTGTTTTAGAGACTGCTACAGCCGAGACAACAAGAGGAAAAAGAAGAGGGAAGAAACCAAAAAAACAAAATTCAGCAAGCAATTTTTGACTCTGATACCATAAAAGCAATGAACAGTGAGAATTTAGGAATTCTTTTTCTCAATTGTTGTATTTCCACAACTAATTGTCTGTGATTTATACATATACAAAAAAGATTGTTCATATTTCCTATAGGCTAGATACATCATCCTATATTAACTACGGATACATGAACATACATCTTCCTAGATGAATACATTAATTACAGATACATGAATATACATCTTCCTAGATGAATACATTAATAATATCAATTAGCAATTATTGTTGAAGAACTTTCTTATTTTCCAACAATATCTCGTAATCTCATCCATAACTAGGGTAAATAAGTATGAACTTAACTCTGAGCCTTGGGGTAGACTAATTATGATAGGAAACTCCTTAGTCTCTCTACCAGTTGTCTATATAGATGTCACGGCTCTATCATATATGTCCTTTATCGTCTCAATATATGCGACACACACTCTTTTTTTTTTTTTTGTGCAATACTCTCCATAGAATTTCCCTAGGAATCCGGTCATAGGCCTTCTTTAAATCAATGAACACCATATATAAATCTTCTTGACCTTCTATATACTGTTCCATTAATCTCTGATAGCCTCCATGGTTGATCTTCCAAGCATGAAACCGAATTGATTCTCCGAAACGTTTGTTGTCCTTCTTAGTCTTCTCTCAATAACTCTTTCTCATAATCTCATGATATGGCTCATCATTTTAATCCTGTGGTAGTTCGCACAGTTCTGAATATCTCCTTTATTCTTGTATATGGGTATAGGAATACTTTTCCTCCATGCATCGGGTATATTCTTGCTCTTTAGCACTAGATTAAAAAGCTTTGTCAATCAACTTATGCCATCCTCCTCCAAGCACTTCCAAACCTCAATAGGGATACCATCTGGCCCAACCGTTTTCCCATTCTCCATCATTTTTAATACTTCTTTTATTTCTTCCCTACTGATTCTCTTATAGAACACATGATTCAGTTCTTCCCTAAAAGTGGTAAGCTGCTCGAATTGTATGTCATTACTACTGCTTTCATTAAATAACTTGTAGAAATTGCTCTTCTAACACTCTTTTATCTCTTCGTCCTTTACTAATACATTTTCATCCTCATCCTTAATGCATTTAACTTGGTTTAAGTCTTTGGTCCGCCTATCTTTGGTGTTAGCAAGCTTGAATATCTCTCTTTCGCCTTCCTTAGTGTCATGTCGCCTATATAGCTCCTCAAATGCCTTTGCCTTGGCCTCACTAACTGCCTTTTTGGTTTCTCTTTTTACTTCTTTATACTTCTTCAAGTTCGCTTCATTTTGATCCGTTTGTCAAGATTTAAAACACTCTCTTTTAACTCTTATCTTGCCTTGGACGGCCTCCACCACCACCATGTCTCTGTCTGAGTCAGCTCACCTCTTTTGGATTCTCTTAAGACTTCTTTTACTGTCTCTCCTAATACACTCTGCTACCTTATCTCATATATTATTTGCAGTCTCATTACCGCCCAAACGTCTTTCTCTAGTATTCTTTCCTTTAATACTAGTTGCTTATCACGTTTCAAGTTCTACCATTTAGTTCTTGAGTATCTATACAACTTTTTTTTTTCTAGTCCACCTTTTGAGCTGCACATTTATAATCAACAACCTATGTTGGGAAGTCAAGCTTTCCCCTGGTATAACTTTGCAATCTTTACAAGTTAAGCGGTTTCTTTTCCTAGTTAAGAAGAAGTTTTCCTTGAGGAGCCACTCTTATAAGTCACCGGATATTCCTCTCTATTCCTAAAAAAGGTGTTCATCACCATAATATCATAAGCCACCTTAAACTCCAAAATATTCTTCCCTTCTTCATTTCTATTACCGCGACCATATCCCACATTTACTCTTGTGTATCTATCTACGATGCGTCATACATGACCGTTCAAATCTCCTTCTATGAAGACCATCTCTCCTTGGGGTATCTCTAGTAGCACTCATTCCAAGTATTCTCAAAACTTTTCCTTATATCTATCTCCTAAGCCCACTTGGGGAATATAAGCACTAATTACGTTCACTATCTCTTCTCTTAACACTAACTCAATTGTAATAATCCCATCTTCACAGTGTTTTACATTAACTATATTTTCTTTTAGGTTCTTGCTTATCGTTATGGCGATCCCATTCCTCGATCTATTAAGTCCCGTATACCATAACTTATACACAGTCCTCTTAATCTCTTTAACTTTCTGTCCCACCCACCTTGTCTTTTGCAAATAAGCAACTACAATTCTTTTCTTTTCCATTGTATCCATTACTTCCATAAGTTTCCCCATTTAGGCTCCCAATGTTATGAGTATCTAATCTCAGCTTTCTATTTTGGACTAACTTTCTTACCCCTTTCACTCATCCAAGAAAGTGTGAGGATCCTTACCTATTTAACACTGTATTCGGGCGTCGATACAGCGGTCTTTGCACATTTATCACTCTGCTCGGACCATATCGAGCGTGACTAAGTAAGAGATACTCCCACGAAATTTTATTAGGTTTCAAATCATTGAAGAAATCCGACTAAGTATTGTATTGGCTGTCGGCTACCTAACACACAATCCTCTTCCGTTGTTCGGGTTCCGGATCGGCTATATCAAGGATTTCCCAACATAGGTGGAGTTCATTTTTTCACTCTTGCTTTTTTTTTCCCCCCCTTTCATAAACATCATGTTAATTTTGTTGCATCATCTTAAAGTAGTCTATTTTATTCAAATATTTTATTAAATTAAAAATATTTTTAATAAATAATATATTATTATAATAATTATTTTATTAAAAATAAAATAATTTATAATTAAAATGATTTAATTTATAAATTGAGTTTAATTTTTAGGTAGGTATTGTTTATCATGATTCATGATATTTGTTAAATAGTGCATGTATGTGTTTGGTTATCCATGGTGGAGGATGGTAATTTTTTCTGGGATTCTAAATTGTAGCGTTTGCATAGTTGTAATATTTTTTACCCGAGCCACCTATCAGCCAATATGTTTGAAACAGCATGCTCTTTGCACAAGTGGGTGACGTATATGCTGATCAAGTCTAATTTATGCCTTTCCTTAGCCTCGAGCCAAGACATCTGGATGCAATTTCCTAATATCCTTTTGGGCGCATTGAACCTTCCCTCTCGATTGAGCAAACTCTCCTTTGACAACACCAACTTTAGTTGTGATATGCAACTGATACCTTGCTCAGCTAAGTGGTTCTCCACCAGAACACACATCTCCTCTGACTTGTAGGACTTTGTTACCCTAGGTTGAGAGCAGGGCCAAGGAACACCCTCAGGGCTGGTGCCACAATTGTAGAACACCTGAATGATTACATCACTTGTGGCCAATTTGGCTTAAATTTATTATTTATTTATTTATTTTTGAATGAATATCTTTCCTCTGTCTAGTGACAATTAGAAAACTAAGATAATTGTGATGCTATGATCTCAATTTATTTGTTTAGTTATTATTAGCTAATACATATCAAATGCATTATCATGCAGTCAACTACAAGGAAATGGCATAACTGGCGCAATACCAAAGGAGTTTGGAAATTTGACGAGTTTGAAAGAGTTGAATTTGGAAAATAATCATTTAACTGGAGAAATACCATTTTCCCTTGCCAGTCTCAAGAACCTTCAGCTTCTGTATGTAAAATCTATGTTTTATTTGTATTTCTGTGGCATTTTCTCATGTTGTTTATTTATTTGGAAGTTGATAATTAGAGGTTCCATTTACTTGATTATGCACACAGGATTTTGAGTCAAAACAATCTCACGGGAGCTATCCCTTATTCACTCTCTCATCTTCCTAAATTGATTAATATGTAAGTGATTAAATTTCATATGGTTCATATCCAATTCGTCTTCAGAATTATGATTTAGTTGAGTTTAATTTCTTATACAATTGACGTGGTGGTAAATTATTCGAGGTCACGTTGTACTGTTAGACAACTTTTGTGGCATTTTTGCCAGCTTCTGACGCCATAGTTGAAACTTTCTTTGCAGTCAGCTTGCTTCAAATGATCTTAGTGGTCAAATACCTGAGCAGTTATTCCAGGTTTCAAACTACAAGTATGAGCCACATCTTTTTTTCCAATGACATCAGCTCCTAGTTTGGGAAATCACCAGTAAATTTTTATTGATTTGCTTCTTAATTAACTTTCTTAATATTCATCTACATTAAAACTGATTTGTAGTCTTTTATATATTTCAGTTTCACAGGGAACAATTTGAATTGTGGGATGAATTTTGACCATCATTGTATATCGGGTATTGGAGGTAATCGAATTTACTTCTTCACATGCAGCTTTATGATATTGGAAAATGAGCAGCTGCTCAATGTTGCTTTTCTTGGGTAAGCTTATTCTGTGACTTCGTTGTTTAGCAGGTTCTTCTCATAATACAGGAATTGGAACTGTAATTGGAATTGTTGGTGGACTTATAGGTCTTCTTTGTTTGGGAAGCCTGCTTTTACTTATGTGGAAGACCAGGCATAATAGATACAAGCATGAAGTTTTTGTAGATGTCCCAGGTTTGTGTTGCTTGGTAGTTTACATATTGAATGCCAATGCTGCTTGAGATTTGTCAGACTGGATTTTTATATGGTCATATCTGGTACAAATATGAATCAATTTTCTAACCCCATCTAATCATCATTGGATCAGATGGAATACAAATGTTTTAGCAGGTTGGTTTCTAGATGCCCTTTTCCTGTTTGAACCTTTTCTCTCGTGTACATTCTGTTGCTTCATGATATACACATATTTTATGAATCGAAACCAAAATTTTAGTCTTGATTTCACAATTTATGTGTTATGGATATAATTTATGATCCACTGATTACGATTATTTGGTTACTGGCTTTCTGCCTGATTCCAACTTCAGATTCATTGATGCCAAAAATCTGATATGGTTCTTAGTTGCAGTGCAGGGAACCTGCCATAAACTTTGGCCAATTCTGACTACCAGTTTGTGAAACCTACTGTGTCCGCCATTCAGTTTAAACTAGAACAACAGTGTAACCCCTAGGTTTTCTTTTGGGAAGGTTAAAAGCCCAGTGGCTTAGCCATCAGTGCCTAGGATTCAATTAATCTCTTATTTTCTGATTTGAGAAGCATATGGAGTAACTTGTCTGTGAGCTACGATTTTTTATACCGTTTGATATCTTTGTTTATTGCATTAATGTTTTGTGTGGACCTAAAAAGGACAAACATTGACTCAAGACACCAACACGGTACGACACGGATGCGTTGATACAATGATTTTTAAATAATGCTATAAACAACAGATGGCGGGGCCTCCACAAATATATATATTTGAAAAAATTATTTTTTTAAAGTGAGTCCAAAACTTGTCCAAAATGAGTTTATGATGTATCTAAACTATGTCTGAAGATAAAAAAATAATAATAATAAAAAAAATCCAACGCGACTAAATGTGAGTTTGATGCATGTTCAAGATGCCCACTGTGTCCAAGTCCCTTGCGAGTCTGACTTGTAAATGACTCCTTGATGGTGAGGCCATGCTTCCGATGTGTGAACTACTTGAGAGCTTGTAACGATCTTAAATTGTTTTGTAGAAAATAAGCTACGAGGAATGTAAAACAGTGTGCAGTTTTCAAGGTTTGTTTAATTTTTTCCCTTAAAAATTTGTGGAGCATCTTTGATATCTATAGGCTGATCAGAATCTTTTGAGAACAGCTAAAAATATTTAAAATAATATAAAAATTGGATATAATGCAAAAAGTTTATAGAAATATTATCAGTTGTAAACATGATTTTGAAATAAAATTCAGTTGAGAATTCGAATTTGATTTTCCTTGGCTCATGATCATTTTGTTAGTTCGATTGTACGTTTGATATATTATTTTGTCAATATGTGAAAACTTCTAGTTTTATGTCATGAATTCTTAATCCATGTTAGATTTACAATTGAGTTTTCAATTTTGTTTTGACTTGCACTGTCTGGGAATTTGCTGATGGATTCTTTTCTCTCATGGTCAGGTGAAGTTGACAGAGGAATTGAATTTGGTCAATTAAGAAGATTTTCTTGGAGGGAATTACAACTAGCTACAGACAACTTTAGTGAGAAAAATGTCCTTGGACAGGGGGGTTCTGGAAAGGTTTACAAAGGAATTCTTGCAGATTATACTGAAGTAGCTGTCAAACGAATAACTGATTTTGAGAGTCCAGGTGGAGAGGCAGCATTCCAACGTGAAGTTGAGATGATAAGTGTTGCCGTCCACAGGAATATATTATGCTTGATTGGGTTCTGCACTACACTGACAGAACGCCTTTTGGTGTATCCCTTCATGCAGAACTTAAGTGTTGCCTATCGGCTGCGAGGTACTCATTTGGTCTATTTATCTATGATGTGCCCATGGAATTCTTTTACCCTTTTCCTGGTGCCTTGTGAGAAAGGATTAAATTTCATTTTCATAGGTTGTTTTAGTTAGTACATTAGTAGATATATTTCAAAAACTGGTAGCATATATTTTGAGAATATTGGAAATATATAAATAGGTCCTTGATTTATTTTTCTTTCCTAGTATGGGGGATTACATGGAGTGAAATTGTGAGGAAAGAACAATTTTCAAAAAATCTCATGGAAAACAAAACCCATGACAAAAATAAATGGGGGAAGAGGATTTAGGTAGTTGATTGTTGACCCCAACTAAATTGGAACTAAGGCTTTGTTGAGTCGAAATAGGAGATTAGATTGCGATTCTCTTTATCATGATTTCCTAAATTGTATATGGATCATATGAATATAAATACGTGCTAAGAAAACTATTAGGTCGATTCACGCACACCCACACGATTTAGAGAAAACAGTAAAGAGATCAACACACAAATATACATGGTTCCCAAAAAACCTGGGTACGTCTATGGAAGCGAGAGCGAGATTTCTTTCTTATTGCTCACAGGATTACATAAAGAGTATTTATAATTGCCTCTATTCCTAACCCTAATAGGATTACATGGTATTTCTAATCCTAATAGGTTTACATGGTCTGATTCTTATAATACCCTTAATTACACCGTACCATACCACGGGGGTTGTTGCCCCCCGTACCCCCCAAACCTTTGGGCCCACGGCCCAACTCACTCAACGTTGAAACTGAGATGAGGGTGATGCTCCACTATGCTTCTTATCCGCCTCTTTTCCTAGAACTTGATTTTCCTCTATATGAGCCACAAGTCCTAACAATCTCCACCTTAACGAATACTCACCCCTTTAGGAGTCTAATAAAACCTCACCCAACTAGTTTGGAGGGAATGTCTCCTCTCTAACATCGAGAGACATTAACCAAGTCGAAGCAATGCTCGAACTTGTCCGTGGTAACCGTCTTTGTCAACATGTCAGCTGCATTATCTGAAGGGTGCACTTTCTTAAGTATCAAGTCACCCATAGCGATCAACTCTCTCACTTTGTGAAACCTCACATCGATTTACTTGGGCCACTCATGATACACACAGTGCTTTGCCAAATATATGGCACTCTGACTGTCACAAAATAACTGCACTCCACCTTGATCTATGAATTCTTTCACTAACCCTTTTAGCCATAATGCTTCCTTAGCAGCCTCAGTCACCACCATACATTCTGATTCAATAGTAGATAAAGCCACTAAAGGTTGTAACATAGATCTCCAATAAACAGGACCACCTGCAAGAGTAAACACATACCTTGTCATAGACCTTCTGTCATCCAAACCTCCAGCATAATTAGCATCAACAAACCCCACAACTGAAATCTCATCCTATTGCCTAGCAAATATAATAGCATGGTTCACCGTACCTCTCAAGTATCTGAAAATCCACTTGACTGCCCCTCAATGCTCTCTGCCTGGATTGGCCACGTATTTACTAACTATGCTAACTACATGTGCCAAATCGGGTCTTGTACATACCATCGCATGCATCAAGCAACCAATTATGCTGGCATAAGGCACTTTTGACATTTCCTGAATTTCTTCAGCTAACTTCGGACATTGTGCTGAAGACAATCTGAAATGACTCGCCAGAGGAGTGCTCACCAATTTTGCATTATTCATGTTAAATCTTTCCAATACTTTCATATCATAATCCTTCTGAGATAGCCACAGCTTCCCAGCTGACCTATCTCTACGAATCTCCATTCCAAGTATTTTCCTTGCAGTGCTCAAAATTTTTCTTGTCAAATTCCTTTCCCAACAAAGATTTCAACCTGTTTACCTCAACTACACTCTTAGCAGCAATAAGCATACAATCCATATAAAGTAGTAGAAAATATAGGAACCATCTTCAAGACTCTTAACATAGACACAACAATCACACTCACAGCAAGTGAACCCGATCCAAATCATGTATGAATCAAACTTTTTATAGAATTGTCTTGGAGACTGCTTAAGTCCATAAAGCGACTTTCTCAACCTACATACAAGGTGCTTAGTCTCAAGCTGCTCGAACCCCTCAGGCTACTCCATGTAAATAACCCCCTCCAAATCGCCATGAAAAAAGCTGTTTTCACATCCAACTGCTCTAACTTCAGATCATAACTAGTCACCAATGCCAAGATAATTCTAATCGAAGTATGCGTCGCAACTGGAGAAAATACCTCATCATAATCTATCCCCTTCCTCTGTGAGTATCCCTTTGCTACTAACCCAGTCTTGAACTTTTTCTTTTTCCTTTTAGATGTAGCTTTTTTCCTTTTATATACCTATTCGCAACCCACTATCTTCTTTCCCTTGGGCAATTCTTTCAACTCTCAAGTCTGATTCTTGTGCACTGACTCCATTTCTTCCATCATGGCTTCCATCCATCTGTTATTTTCAGAACTAGTGATAGCCTTCTGAAGGGTAGACAGATCCCCACTGGTAGTAGTTAAAGCAAAAGAAACCATATCTTCAAAACCATACCTTTCATGTGGATTGATAGTTTGTCTGGGTCTCCGTGTGGCTATGCTTTCCTGTTGCTGTTGTTTCTGCTATAACTCAGAACCACGTGTGTCAGAACCATTCATTTCAACCTATATACTCCGCTGCTTGTTACCTTCCACTGACTCGGATTTCTGATGTGTCTCAACCATAGAAGCTTTATCAAATATCACATCTCTGCTGATCACTACCTTTTTTGTTTCTGGAGCCCAAAGCTTGTACCCTTTTACCCTTTTTCATACCCAGTAAAGATACACTGTTTGGATTTCGCATCAAGCTTTGACCTCTCATTCCCGAGAACATGAACATAGGCTGGATATCCAAAAACTCGTAGAACTGAATAATCTACATCTCTCTCTGTCCACACCTCTTCCGCTACCTTTCCATCCAAAGCAATACTCAGCGACATGTTTATAATAAAACATGCCATACTCACTGCTTTTGCCCAGAATTCCTTAGGAAGTCATGCATTTAATCTGATACACCGTGTCTTTTCCGCTATAGTTCTGTTTATCCTTTTTGCCACCCCATTCTGTTGAAGTGTCTTACAAACTGTGAAGTGTCGCTGAATCCCATTCTCCTCACAAAACTTCAGAAAAGGCCCATTCTTGTACTCTTTCCCATTATCTATCCTGAGACAGTTAATTCGCTTCCTTGTTGGTTTTACACTTCAGCTTTTCACACCTTGAATTTTTCAGAAACTTTAGATCTGTGTTTCATCAAATACACCTAAACCTTCCTCGGAAAATCGTCGATAAAGGTCACGAAATACAGAGATTCTCTTTTTAAAGCTACTCTCACGGGCCCCCAAACATCTAAATATATATAGTTAATAATTCCCTTTGTTCAATGAGTAGCAACTCTAAACTGCACCATACACTATTTTCCTAGAGCACAAAACTTGCAGAATCCAACCTTGCATGATTTCACCTTTCAGCAGATTCCTCTTATGTAGCTCTAACATCCCATGTTCCCCCATATGTCCCAAATGCATATGCCAGAGAATAGTGTCATCAGCATCATCAATTATAGTGGCAGCAGCTCCACCTACAACTGTATTTCCTATCGGCTTATAAATATTTTCAGGACCTTTCAAATCCTTCAAGATCACCATAGCACCTTTCGTTACCTTCATTACTCTACATTTTGTTTTATACCCGCAGCCTATAGAGTCTAAGGTTCCCAACGAAATTAAATTTTTTCTCAAATCTGGAACATGCCTAACCTCGCCCAAGGTTCTCACAACACCATCAAATATTTTGATTTTAATTGTTCCTATTCCTATGACTTTGCAAGATGCATCATTACCTATAAGAACAGTACCGCAATTCACTAACCTGTAGGTGTTAAACCATTCTCTGTTAGGAGACATGTGATAGGAACATGCTGAATCTAGAATTTATGAGTCTGACAGATGATCCACATAGACTGAAACTGAAAGCATATCACCATCTTTTTCTAAATTCTGCTCTGTAATGTTTGCAGAGTTCGACGGTCCGTCTTTCTTTTCCCCTGTCTTTCCCTGTTTCTTCTTTCAGTTTGTATCCTTTTTAGGGCAGTCCTTCTTCATGTGTCCCGGTTCATGGCACTTGTAACACTTGTACACAAACCCTTCGTTAGACTGTCCCATCGACTGAAATCTCCTACGGCCTCCACCTGTTTTACCTCTTTCCTTCTTTCTTCCATGATCCTTGTACCCCTTTGCCACCGGTCCTTCATCTTGAGACAAATCAGCCTGTTGCTTGCGTTGGTTATATGCCAGAAGGGCTGCAATGACATCCTTTACTTCTAGGGTTTCTATTCCCTAAAGTAGAGTTGTAACGAGCGTGCCGAGAGAAGTCGATAACGAGGACAACAACATCAAAGCCTGGTTTTTCTCCTCAAATTTCACGTCAATCCTTTTCAGATCGCTAATAAGTTGATTGAACGTATTAATATGCTGAATTAGATCAAAATCCTTAACCATCTTCAGCCCAAATAACTTTTGCTTCAAAGATAGTGTATTTGTCAAAGACTTCGACATATACCTGCTTTCCAGTTTAGCCCAAACACCAACAGGCGAGTTATTGCCAATCATGTGATACATAACTTCATCTGCAAGATATAGACCAAATCGTACTCACGGCCTTCATTTGCATATGTTCCCAGTCATTGTTCGACATCGCCTCTGGTTTCTTCGTAACCCTGTTCAACACCTTCACCAAACCTTGTTGTATTAACAAATTTTTTACCCGCTGTTGCCATAGTCTGAAATTCCCAGTTCCGTTAAATTTGCCTACATTGAACTTTGTCACAGACGAACTTCCCACCATCGATCCTCGTGTGATTCAACCTATACTCTGATACCAATTGTTAGATCAATTCACGCACACCCACACGATTTAGAGAAAACAATAAAGAGATCAACACACAGATATACATGGTTCCCCAAAAAATTTGGGTATGTCCACGGGAGGTAGAGCGAGAGTTATTTCTTGTTGTTCATAGAATTACATAGAGAGTATTTATAATTGCCTCTATTCTTAATCATAATAGGATTACAGGGTCTAATTCTCATAATATCCTTAATTATACCGTATCATACCGCGGGAGTGTTGCCCCCCGTACCCTCAAATTTTTGGGCCTACGGCCTAACCTACTCAACGTTGAAACTGAGATGAGGGCGATGCTCCATTACGCTTCGCATCCATCATTTTTTCTAGAACTTGATTTTCCTCTATATGAGCCACAAGTCCCAACAACAACTCCAAAGGTGTTAAGCTTTTCATTCAATTATTATTTTCTGACTTGGTATCAGCACAGTGTTATGTCTGTATCAACATGCTGGAAGTGTTGGATGGGCACATGAGATGTTGTAACAGGTGGAAATAAAATGAATGAAGAGTTTTATAGTGTCATCACAATCATATTAGCTAAGTTTATCTGATTTTTGACTAATGCTTGCTTATAGTTCATTAAAAAAATAAAGGAAAAAAAAAAAGGGGAAAAGGAGGCATTTCCACTTGTGGGTCATGGTTTGTATCTTATATAAATCAACTCTTTGTCCTCGGGAATTTATATACTTAATAGCTATTATTCTTGTGCAAGTTTGGTGATCATTTATTTTTAATGGATTCTGTACTGATTTTTGACTATTTTAAATACTGCATGCAGAGCTCAAGTCTGGGGAGCCCATTTTGGATTGGCCCACGAGAAAGCGAGTTTCTTTAGGCACAGCTCATGGACTAGAGTACCTTCATGAACATTGTAACCCCAGAATTATCCATCGGGATGTTAAGGCTTCTAACGTGTTACTGGATGAAAGTTTTGAAGCAATTGTTGGCGACTTTGGCTTGGCAAAGTTAGTGGATGTGAGAAAGACTCATGTGACAACTAAGGTTCGAGGGACAATGGGTCACATAGCACCTGAATACTTGTCCACTGGGAAGTCGTCAGAAAGAACAGATGTTTTTGGTTATGGGATCATGCTTTTGGAGCTTGTCACTGGTCAACGGGCAATAGACTTTTCACGCCTAGAAGAAGAAGAAGAAGATGTTTTATTGCTGTCTCACGTAAGATAACCTTGATAATTACCATCTTCATTTATATTTGCTTTTTGCAAGAGGTTATCATTAGATGTAATTTTGGGTGTGAAGTGGCTGTTTAGAAACCACCTATATTGACGCAAGCATGGCACATGACATGTGGGTGCACAATTCTCAAAAATTTGGGACACAGGCATGGTGTGAATAATAGATACTTGTTATATATGTACATATGAAAATTAAAACACATTCTTTGTCATTGACAAAAAACAAATGAATTTGTATTTTCATATGATAGGTGAAGCAAATAATTCCTGTCATGTATTTAAATGTTGAAAAGGAAGTCGAAAGTAAATAAGTCTTAGTCTATCACTTTAAAAAAGTTTAAGTACTCACAAAGAAGGTAAAAACTTCCAAGGTTTTAGGTTCTTACAGATTGAAAGGCCTAAAGAAGGGATTACTAATTTAGCTTGTATAATTCCACACTAGTTTTTCGCTTTTATTTTTCAGCCTCCATTTTAGTTTCTTTGAACCTGTTCCTAGACACTAGAAGTGTCGTGTGCGTGTGTATGTTTTTGTTTGTGTGTGTCTCCAACTGAAGACTTGTTTTCTTGCATGGATGTTGCTTTTAGTACTACCATGCATCCATATTGGCTGTGTTGGACCCTTTGAGAGGGCAGATAAAATGAAAGAATTTTACAATTTTGTTTGCTCATCTTCTTTAAGCACTTAACACTAAAAAGTTTAAATATGATATGTTTCCTTGCATGCTGATAAACGAGAAATAGAACGGATAAATGTGGAGAACAAATAATTCTACGACGGATTATTCGTCTTCCTAGTATTTGAAAATGATAATGATTCTTGACCCTAACCCCTTCATCAAAGATTCCTATTCTTAGTCTATTGAAATGGGAAGCTGTTCCACAATTTTTTTTTCGCGTTCAATTAATTTGAAAGGTCAGGTATGGCTTATCTTCTGATTAAATGGAATATCTGATTTCATTTAGTTTTCGAATGCCATAATTCCTTGTTTCTTTGGTCATTCAGTTCCACCGTCTACTTAAATCAGCTTATGCTTTTTCTTGAAGGTGAAGAAATTACAAGGGGAGAACAGACTGGATACCATTGTGGACCACAATCTAAATAAGGAATACGACATCCACGAAGTGGAGATGTTGATTCAGATTGCTTTACTCTGCACCCAAGCATCGCCTGAGAATCGTCCTGCAATGTCGGAGGTGGTTCGGATGCTGGAAGGAGAGGGACTGGCTGAGAGGTGGGAAGAATGGCAGCATGCACAAGTTACCCGCAGACAAGAGTATGAAAGACTTCATAGAAGATTTGAGTTGGGGGTAGATTCAATATATAATCAGGAAGCAATTGAGTTGTCTGGTGGTAGATGATGTGAAACAACCTATCTGAACTTGTAGAGGGGGTGTTTGTATATATATACATAAATGTAAATTCTTGTGATTGTATTCCCTTTACATGGCATGCATTCCCTCGTGTTCTTTATAATGTGCTACTGAGTTCAACTCTAAAGTCCAACTGAAATGCAATTAGGATCACTGACTATGGTATGGAGTGGATGTAAAACATAAATTATGCTAGTGGAATTCATCTGTAGAATGCAAACATCTGTGGTTCTAACAGGATGTTTTCCGATTTGATAACGCAGTATCTTACCTACAGTAGTTCAATTTTCTTGCTTTGAGAATGTTAGGGGGTTGGTGTGTTCACTTGTATTATCAATCAACAAGGCCTAAGTGAGCGCCAAAAAAAAAAAGTGCAATGTTTCTGAGTTAAATGCTAGAAAAAAATTAATATACTGTAAGTGGTGCTAGTTCGAATTATTCTTCCGATTTGGATAATTTTTCTTAAGTGAAATTTTGTATCGTATTGTTGAATATTGAAAAGTCCACTTCATAAGAATCACATGCATTGTGCGTAAACAAGAGAGATTTGAACTACTGGATTTTGATTGAATGGATTTTTGACTTTAGGCGTCTTGCTTTGATCTTTGATGATTTTTTTTTCCTTTTTTTTGGGAGGGGTTTTGGAATGAAATTGAAAATTCAACCTCCAATATTCTAGTTCAATTTTAGCAAAACTCGATGCAATCACATCATTGACTCAACTTTTTTTATTAATTTCATCTAACCTTTGCTAAACATCGACTTAACTCAGCACGCTTATTACTATTGGTTAAAGAACACACTAAGTTATGTAGAAGTTGTGTTGTACATGTGACATGTATACTATAGAAAACCTTGATCTATTCTTAGCATGATACATAGATAAATTCCTTAGTTTATATTTCTAATAAAAAAAAAAGAAAGGAAAATCCTTAAAATTAAAGTCCCTTGTCATAAGAGCTTTACCTTAAGTTTTATTTATTTATTTATGAATTTATCATATAATTTAAATATATCTTTAGATTAAATTTTTAATTTTAAAATATATTTTGTTAAATATAATTTTGTGAATTCATAGTCATAATTTTACAATTTTAAATATACGTTCTTTATAATTTTACAATTTTAAATATATTTTCTTACATACAATTTTATAATTTTAAAAATATATTGAGGATTATGAACAGTATTTTCGGACAGAAATATAATAAATAACTAGGCGACGTTGTGAAGAAACGAGTTGTATGGAGACTCTCTCATTGACACATTTTTCTTTCCTTTTTTTTCTTTTTTATCCATTTTGTACCACTGGCAACTGACAAATCGCCTCAAAATTCTATCCATAATTGATATACTAACCGTTCAAATTTAAAAAAAAAAAACACTTGAATGACTAAATTGAGTGCCTATTTGAAGTGCTAAATTCTAAAATAAATAAAAATAAAAACTAAAATAAAAATTAAATAAATTTTGAATTATTAGATATTTGTTGTGTTTCTTAAAAAATATAAAAAATTTAAAAGAAATTAAAAAACAAAGAAAATTAATAAAAATTTGATAAAGTCTAAGATTTTTTTATATGAAGAAAATTAAAAAAAATTAAAAAAAAATTAGAAATTTTTGATCAGATTTAATAGTTTAAATGCACACTAAGTCAATTGATTTAACCCATGCTTTGTGTTCTACATCAAGCCCAATCTTTTAACTTTTCATCCTAATCAGCTCGTAACCGTGGAGGATCAATTTATCGGTGCTCTTATTTATGATGCCAGTGTT
>QLOD02000017.1:20046628-20057050 GCA_003260245.2 Sideroxylon spinosum | reverse complement strand
AATAAATAATACAACTTCAAATTGTCCAAAAATAATTAAATAGAATTGGTTTTGTAATTTAATATTTAATTTAATGGCTAACAAAGTTTGGAACATAACAAGGGCAAAAGAATCATTTGACTACTGTTTCTATCATTCACTCCTTCTTATTTATAAAACATCCAAACCAAGTAAAAAAATTCAACCCCTCCATAAACATCACATCAATGTGGACCAACCCTTTAAACATAATAATCTTTCTTATCTTATACCCCCTCTAAAACTTATCTTCCTGAAATTTTAGCACCATCCAGTCGGGCCCTAAGTGATATATATGCTAATGATACGTGTATAAACTCTAAATCATCTTTGGAAGACCCTAATAATTTTTTTTTATTTTTCAGTAGTTTTAAATTTACTTTATTAAACAACACTGTAGTTTTCGAAACCTTTCACAAAGTAATAATTTTTCCAAGAAAATTTCCCTAAAATCTATATAACAAAATGGCTCGTTTGACAAAATATGTATGACATGGCAGAGAGAGAGAGAGAAAGGCGGGAGGGAGGGGGCTGACAGAGGGGGGCCCGTGCTTAGTGCATGTCCGGTGTATTTTTTAACTAGTTTCTACGGGTAGGAGTGGGTATAAATTATTCGAATCACTAAAGCCCTTATGCCATGTTTGGTACGTGAGAACGGAATGGAATCTATTCCTACTTTAGTCTATTTTCATGTTTTGTATCAAAAAATTATGTTGAAATGCTATTCCATGGGAATAGCCACTCTCACATGAGTGGGAAAAGACATTCCACAATTTAAGTGATAAAATAACTATTCCATTGCAATCAAAATTCGATCCAAAAATTGAAAAAAATAAAAATAAAAGAAGACAACTATTTTATAATAAAAAATTTCTCTCAATTACTCCATTGGGTTGTAAAATGACTATTTTATCCCATGACCTCATTTTTTAACTAGATCCGAACTTGAGCGGTAAAATGATTAGGTCTGCTTTTTTTTTTTTTTTTTTCAAATTCGTATTTTGGGTTTCTAAAAAACTAATAAAAATATTCATTTATATTAACTTCATAACTAAGCAAATTTTGATCCGATTTAAACTCAGATTGTAAAATGACTATTTTACCTCAGGATTCATTTTTTATCTAAATTTGTATTTTAAACTTCCCAAAAGGTAAAAAAATATTTATCGATGTGTTTTTTAATAACTATTAAAAAATTTCATCTCAATTTGAACTCAAATTGTAAAATGATGATTTTACTCTTGGGCCATTTTTTAGTCCAAATGCGCATTCTAAGCTATCCACAAGGCTAGAATAATATCCTTAACATATTTCTTGATAGGCAAATAAATTTTAACACGATTTGAATTTAGACTATAAATTGGCTTTTTTGCCCTTTTGTTTGTTTTTAGGTCAAATTTATATTTTAAGTATCTCAAAAGAGTTAAAGAAATTTGTTGACATGTTTCTTAATAGTTAAGAAAATTTTGGACCAATTCAAACTTGAAATTGTAAAATGACCCTTACCCCAATGTTTTTTTTTTTTTTAAAACTCAAATTCGCGATACAAAAAGAAAGTTTATTTTTATAGTTTTTAAAAAATTTTTGTTAATAATTTTTATTATATTTCACATTATTTCACTATATTTAAAATGTGTAATCATATAATAAAATTTTGAATGTTTATTCTATTTCTATTATTTTCATGTTGGCAATCAAACAAATAAATGGAATGAGCATTTCATTCCATTCCCATTCGTATTTTGTTCCATTTTCACTCGTATTCCATACTCACCTTGTGTTGCATTCTATTCCCTTTCATTTTCACATACCAAATATAGCTTTAGATCATTATGTTTTGTTCTGAACATCAACGGCAACCAAATGTACAAACTGTATACTGGTGCGTAGATGCAACGCTCTGTCCTCAATCCTTTCTACTAATCCTGAAAATAAGCTACCCTGCATTTTCCTCAAATTTTGGATAGATTACATTAACACTTCAACATAATTTTAGATTTGTCTCATGTATATTAAATTACGTTGTTTTTGCCCCTATTTTTTTTTAAATCATCACAATTTGGCCCCCTCAATGAAATTTATTGATAAAAAAAAATACCACGTATCTATCTTGTGTATGTACATATGGTATATCTAGCACATTTTTTCAATAATAACTAATTGAAGTTAACAAGGTGAGACGATTTTAAAATGTAAGTGGTGAAGTTAAATAATTTAGAATACACGTAGCAAACTGAGATTGGTGGAAGTTAACAAGGTGAGACGATTTTAAAATGTAAGTGGTGAAGTTAAATAATTTAGAATACACGTAGCAAACTGAGATTGGTGGTAAAAATATGAGTAATAAGTGCATGTAAAGAGTCTTCACTTTTAAATTTAAAACTTTTACACTTTACTACTAATCTCACTCCAGTATTTTAAAAAGTTTCATTTTATCTTTTTCTTTTAAATTATTTCATTTTACCCATTACATCAGTTATTGTTAAAAAAATTAAATAAAAAATAAAAATTTACAAAAAAGCATATATCACACATAGGGTCCGTTTAGCACGGTAAATCACAACGAAAAATCGTAAAAAAATGTAGTCTGAGAAATTTTTTGGCTTTTAATACGTAGCTAGCAAACCACGTTTTTCAGAGATGAATAGTGAAACTTTTCGATTTTTGTATTAACATTTTGGAGAGAAAAACCGTCGGAACAGTTTTTGGTTTTTGTTGGAACGGTTATGCGTCAGAATTTTTTGACTTTTATGTCAGTTTGTTGCGTCGGACCGGGTTGGTACTTTCTGTTGGATCAGTATACAAAAAAATTTACAAAAAATAGGCAAAATTGATGTCATTTGACAGCTTAAAGTTTGCGTTGACATGCTTAAAAAAATTTTGCCTATTCAATTAATGGAATTCTAGTTACGTAATTTTTTTTAAAGATATTGAACTTTTTTTTGAAGTTTAAAAAGGTAAGAAAGTATAAAAGTATAAAAGTGAGTTTTAAAGATTTTCAAAAAAATTTCAATGATTTTTTCAATAAATTTCACTGCACCAAACTGACCCATAATGGATAGGGGACATTTCTCTTTAATAAATTGAATAGCTGGGGGGTGAACTAAGATTGAGAGTCACGTACACAGCACTCAATATAATTTACTTCCAAAATTTTAGTTAAAGATTCATATCCAAACTGAACGAGTCCCGTGACAGTTTCCGAGTAATAACTTTCTTTTGAGCGAGTTAGGTCCTGTTTGGGGAAATCAGCAAAAACCAAAATTTATCAAAAATTACAAAAATTTGTACTTTCTTCTAATTAAATTTCACCATCTATAACCTTTATATTAAATCTTCATATTTTTATTATACTTTTTTATTAACTTTTTTTCAATCAAATACCTTTTAATGTTTTAGAAAAAAATAGTGTTCAACATTTGTAAAACATTTGAAATGTTCTCATGAAAAGGATCGTACAACTGCAATAGCAAGTCCATGAGCTGAGGGGAAAAAGAACCCGCCTTCTCTGCCAAGGCATATGTCATGAAATTAGAAATTTAGAATACATCAGTAATTCAGATGTCAGGGAGGACATCACCGGGGACTTATCCTCCTACTCGGTTAAATAATACCTTTTTGACAGTCTTAAAATTCCCGTGATGGGAAGAAGTTTCGATGGGTTTTTGATATATGGTCATTGAATTTGATGTAACATTACAGCTACTTACACTTTACGTAGACTAGTTAATTAATATGATTTAATTTTATTTTTTAAAAATTATTATTAATTTTTATGTTTGAAATTAAAATAAGACTTATACGCTGAGAGAATTAGTAGGGTATTAATATGTATTTTGGGTTGAAATTCTATTTTGTTTTAATTATGTTGATAGAGCTTGAAAGTTTAAATTATAAGTTTTTTATGTATTTAGTGAAATAAGTAATAATTTTAGTAATTTTTAATAACTTTTTGTAACTTTTGGATATTTGATAAAATTTTTGACAACTTTTAACAATTTTTAGTAACTTTTAAAAAATATTAATAATTTTTAATAACATTTGAATTAAGAAATTATTGTAATTAAATAAAAAAATGATAAAAATTAGTGATTTGTCAAATACGTAATAAGTATAAATCAAAAAGTTTTTGATAAAAATTTTACCTAGGGTCTTGTTGTTTACTAAGGATGGCAACAAGTTTATCAAAAAAATACAATAAAATTATAACATTTGATATAAAAGTAATATATAATAAATTTTAACAAAAAAAAGGTAAAAAATGTTGATAAATTTTAATTAATTTTGATTTGACAAAAACCGGATTTCCCTACTCTCATATTGCTTTTGTGACTTCTAGTCAGTCTTGTACTTCCCTATTTAATGAAGATATTTGCTCTAATCTTCTTCGGGTTTGTTCTCTCTCTTTCTCTTTCTCACACTTGTTATTTATTCTTTTCTTGGCTTGTTTTTATTTTTACTTTTTTTCTTATTTTTTTGCTTTTAGTCAACCCCAAAAAAAAATTTAACTTTTATTCAACGTAAAAAAAAGAAAAAAAAAAGAAAAGGACTGACATCGGATATCACCCGTTGGATTCAATAATCGAGCACATTCATTTTTAATTAAAAATAAATAAATAAGACCAAATCATTAAACTTTAATTCTACAATTCTAAGCTTACTTGTCTCAAGCAGATACGTTCAACCAAACCCTTCAAACATATCCGAGTTGCAACCACGTACCCAGCGACGGGCCCTACAACTGGTCATTGCAATCTAGAGGATTAATGAAGATACCTGTTAGGGATATTATTTGAAATTGGCAAATTCATAATCAAAACAATGTATCAAAGTGGTTTGTAACCTTAAGACTTAGTATAAGCTAAGTACTACAGTTATGGGTTAGTTTTAGAAGTCAAAGGATCTCAGAAAACCTAAAACGAATAAAGACAAAATCAGAAGAGAAGTTTGAATGAGTTGCAGATTGCATTAACGCAGGAAGATCGCGGGAAAGCCGCAGTTATCCGTGAGATAAAGCCGAAAGTGGAGATCAGAGACATTGTGGGTGTAGGAAAGTCGCGGGAAGACCGCGGGATGACCGTGGGAAGGCCGCGAGTGCCTTCTTCCCGCGAGGCTAACTTTTTGGCTTTGATTCTCCTTGATGTCAATCTTGTTCGGCCCAGGTTTCGCATGATTGATTGTACTCTCAAAAGTACAATCATTAACCTTAATTTGTGGTTTCTTGGGTGGATTTATACCTTAAAAAGACAAGAAAGTGTTTTTAATTGCACTCATGAGGATTTCTTGTTAATTGCAGGTATTTTGGACTAAAATGATTGAAGTTGGATAAAAAATTGAAGAAATCAAGCAAATGGTTTGAACCCATGTTCGAACCAACCATTGTTCAAACTTATGTTCTAATAATAGAGGATTCACTGGAGAAGGCTGCATCAGAAATTGGCAAAATGTTGCAAAATGGTTCAAACCTTGGTTCAAACCAATCCTTGTTTGAACCTTGATTCTATCAATGAAAGGGTGACAGCCATCAGAAGCTGAAAATATTCTAAGACATTTGGGTTCGAACCTTTGTTCGAACCAATATGTGTTCAAACCTTGGTTCGATCAACAGAGGCTGAGGTGAAGTTCAGAAGCATGCAGAAATTTCTACGTATGGAAACATGGTTCGAACATTTACTCGAACCATTAGTTGTTTGAATAGCTGATCGATCAACAGAGAGGGCACCAGCTTTTGAAGTGTGAAAATTTTCTAAGTATAGGAAATTGGTTCGAACCATTGTTCGAAGCAATGCTTGTTCAAATGCTTGTTCGAACCAATCTGGGAAGCACGAATTCTGTAATTCTATTTTTCTGAAAGGGGCAGTTTTGTATTTTCGTTTATCACATTTTAGGTATATAAGGAAGGTCATTTGTACCAGAGAAGAAGTCTTTTTTTGGGATAATTTTCAGTTTTATTTTACCATAGATAGAGAGAGAGTTTTAGAGAGAGAAAATGGATCTAGCTTCAATTTCTTAAGCTTTTGTATCAAATTTTCAGATTATTGCATGGATTCAATCAATTTCTTCTTGTTTTTTTATTCATTATGCTTGAGTAGTCTCCATTCTTGGACTCTATGCAAGTCACATAGTTGAATTGCAAGAATTCCAAGGTAATTATGGTCTTCATTACTGAATTTCTACAGATTTAAAGATCAACCCATTTCTGAATTGATTTTATTATTGATTTTGGGTTGAGTTTCAATTGAATCTGAACTTGTATGGTTTATGGCATTTGTTTATGAACGTTTATTTAGAGTTTCCATGCATTTCTTTTGAACTTGTATGGTGATTCCTAATTTTAAGACTTCATATACAAAAATCTATAAATTATGCATATAAGGTGTTCAATTTGAATTCTCAGTCAAATTGTTCTTAAATTCTTGTTCAAATTAGATGTGGACTGATCAAGAAAATGGGTTTTTATAAGAGATATCTTCCGATCTATACTTTTTAAGTGTAGATTGAGTGATTAAAACCTTGGAATTTGTTGCAAATCACTACGAACTTGTCTTGAGTTCAAGATTTCCTTTAATTTGTTATTAAACACTTTAATCCAAACAACTATTGTTTCAAGAAATCCAATCTCCATTATTCTTTGTGAGGCTTAGTTTTGTTTAAGAGTTTTCCAAATTATTTGTTCATTGATTTTTGCTTAAGGCTCCCTGTGGACACGATCTGGTTCTCACCGGTTATTGTGCTTCAACTGACACCCTGCATTTGGGATCGAGCCATATTAATGCACATTGGACGAGCAAGCACTTTTGGCACTGTTGCCGGGGAGATTCTTATGCAACGGTGAACGAACTTTGGGAAAACTTGGGTGGACTCATCTTCACCACCATCTCTAACGACGGGTTGCACAATTATTGGGTAATCTCGTTTCACTCTTTTTATCTTTTATTGGTAGTTTCAGATTTGAAATAATTTAGTAGTGAACACTCATAAATTGCTTGTGTTTGTGCATTCATTGCATCTTGTGCATGCATCTTAGGTCAGGTAGGATTGTTCAATCAATTTTGCATACACAACCTCAACCTACTGAGGAATTCATTGAGTTCTCATTGATTTCATCTTCCACCTCAGCTACACCACAATCACCATCATCATCGTCATCTATTTCTACTGATTTGGCATATATCATGGAAAATTTGGGAGCCAACGAGCAAGATGAGCCCAAGGCTGTTGCCCTTTTAGATGCACGACCATTGCGGGAGTTATTGCACCCGGTGCGACAAACCACCCCTTCTTGCATAATTCTTCCTCTAAATCAGAGGAATTTCACTTTCAAGCCTCGCACAATACAACTGTTACCCACATTTCATGGAATGGACTCGGAAAATCCATACACATACATGAAAGAATTTGACGATGTGTGTGCTACATGCATGGACCAAAATGTGAGTGAAGATACCGTAAGGTTTTTGGTTGTTTCCATTCTCATTGAAGGATAAGGCCAAGAAATGGATCAACTCTCTAAGACCTCGCTCCATTGGCACATGGAGAGAAATGCAAACGGAATTTTTGAAAAAATATTTCCCAGCTCAAAGAACATTAATGATGCAAAAACAAGTCATGAACTTTTTATGTCAAGCGGGAGAGTCATTTTTTCATGCATGGGAGAGGTTTAAGGAATTGTGTAATGCATGCCCACATCATGGCTTTCCAATTTGGCGACTGTATAGTTTCTTTTATGATGCATTACTATCTGAGCATAAACAGTTAGTGGGTACCATGAGTAATGGTGAGTTTCTTGATAAGTCGGCTGAGCAAGCTTATGAGTTTTTGGAAGAATTGGCTGAAAATATTAAGTCTTGGGAGGTAACATCACTTTCACACCTAGAGTCTAGATGAGTCCAGGCACATTCTAGTGGGAGATTAAGATTGAATGAAAATGATGACTTGAGTGCTAGGATAGCTGCCCTCACTAAGAAGGTGGAGTTACTTGAGACGAAAAAGGTGAGTATGGTGAGTGAAAGAGAGGTGAAATGTTTTATATGTGAGATTGTCCCACGTTCCTGCTTTCACGGTTCCACGGTTCCTGATGATTGCCCCACGGTTCTTGCTTTCAAGGAAGTGTTGTATGGGCAAACTTCTAATACAAATACCTCACACTCTTTCCCTAAGCAACACTCTAGCCAAACTCAAGCTCAGTCAGGACACCCTCCACTTCCAAATCAATACCACTCCGAGTTGAGAAATCATCCCAACTTTTCATGGAGGAATGATCAAATTAGTACACCATATCCTCCTGGTTTTAACTCAACCACCATTCAAGGTCAAACACAAGGTCCATCCTCAAGTTCCCTCTAACCTCCATATAGGAAATCTCCATTAGAAGATACCCTTCAGTAGTTTATGCAAGGTCAAATTGGTATCAACAATCAAACGGCTAAGAATCATGAGCAAACCAATAGAGCCGTTGAGGATATTAGGAACCAATTGACCAAGCTCATTCAAGGTCAAAGTCAAGCTGAAAAGGGTAGATTGCCTTCACAAACCATTTAAAACCTTCAAGGTCAAGTTCTTATGGGTGAAACTTTGGGTGAGAAATCAACCCATGAGCATGTGCAAGCAATCACTACATTGAGGAGTGGAGAGATAACTGACAAACCAGATGATCCGAGGTTGTTGAAAGTTAATGAGAAGGAAATAATGGTATATAGTGAAAGAGGGGAGAGTAGTGAACAAGGTGGGGTTAGAATAGAAAAGAAAGGGAGTGATGATGAGGAAAGAGAGAGAAATGATGATGATGTGGAAGAAGTAGGGAGAGATGAAAGAAATAAGAAGAAGAACAAGGTTGAGGAGAATAAGGATGAGAATAAAAAGAGAAAACAAGTTATAAGTTTCCAACCTCAACCACCTTTTCCAAGTAGATTGAATAAATCAAAGAAAGAATTGTTGAATTCTGAGATTTTTGAAATCTTCAAGCAAATAAGGATCAACCTTCCTTTATTAGATGCCATCAAACAAGTTCCATCTTACTCCAAGTTCTTGAAAGATCTTTATACTGTCAAAAGGAGGGTGAGTGTCAAGGAAAAAGCCTTTATGGCAAAACAAGTTAGTGCCATTCTTCAATATAAGACCCCACCTAAGTACAATGACCCAGGGTGCCCTACCATAGCATGTGTCATAGTTGAGCATAAAGTGAAACAAGCCCTATTAGACTTAGGAGCTAGTGTCAACCTTCTCCCTTACACAGTTTATCAACAATTGGGATTGGGGGAACATAAACCGACTAGAGTAACCTTACAATTAGCTGATAGGTCGGTTAAGATTCCTAGGGGCATTTTGGAGGATATACTCATTCAGGTTGATAAGTTCTGTTATCCGGTGGACTTTATTGCCTTAGATACTCAGCCCAACCCTCAGGGGACTATTCTACCTATCCTAGTCATTCTAGGAAGACCTTTTCTAGCAACCACTAATGCCGTTATCAATTACAGAAATGGTCTTATGAAAATCTCCTTTGGAAACTTGACAGCTAAAATTAATATTTTTAGAGTCATCAAGCAACCCATAGAGGAAGAGGATGATATAAGGGAGGTAGATTTGATTCAGACTATTACAGAGGTATATGTTGAGAGGGAACTTATTGGAGACTCTTTGGAAAAAGCATTGACATTAGGGGAGGGAAAGGATTATAATGATGAGGTTGATGATGAAGATGTTTTAGAAGTGTTGAGTTGGTTAGATAGTGCACCTATCATGTCTATAGAGTAGTCTAACCAACCACCAGAGGACCTTACCTCAACCACAGTCAAACCTGAATTTTCCATTGTCAAGCCACCTAAGCCCGATAGGAAACCACTTCCTAGGGAGCTTAAGTATGCATTTTTAGGATAAGAAAAGTCATACCCAGTGGTTATATCTTCTCAGCTTACTAAAGACCAAGAAGAAAAATTAATTGAGATGTTGAAAGGACACTAAAAAACTCTAGGGTGGACAATTGCAGACCTTCGTGGGATTAGCCCACTCATTTACACACACTCCATTTATCTAGAGGATGGGGCTAAACCGGTGAGACAACCTTAGAGGAGGTTGAATCCTAACATAAAGGAGGTAGTTAAAGGTGAAGTGTTAAAGCTTCTAGATGCTGGGATCATATATCCCATTTTTGATTCTCAATGGGTGAGTCCTACCCAGGTTATCCCAAAGAAGTCTAGAGTTACGGTTGTTAAGGATGAGAGCAATGACCTTGTGCCCACTAAGATTCAAACCGGGTGGCGCATGTGCATCGACTATAGGAAGTTAAATTCCGTGACTAGGAAAGACCATTTTCCCTTGCCTTTTGTTGATCAAGTCTTAGAGAGGGTAGCAGGACAACCATTCTATTGCTTTCTCGATGGATATTCTGGCTATAACCAAATT
>QLOD02000017.1:19869662-19879908 GCA_003260245.2 Sideroxylon spinosum | reverse complement strand
TCAAATATTTGTAAAAATAAAATGATGAATATAGAAAGTTCCACATTGAATTTGATAATAAATTTTTAATTAGTTTTATAAAAATAATTCAAATGATATGTAATTTACAGAATAAAAGAAATATAGTCAACCTGACTAACTTAAAATTAAAATTCAGAAAATAACTACTCCCGAGTCCAGTTAATATTCGGTATGTTTTTGTACTTTTAAATTTAAAAATATTAAGAGTGGTTTTTATATGAGAAATAACCTAATGATTATTTAAGGTTTTTTTTATTTGAGTTTTTTTAATTCAACCCCATGTTTTTATTTTCATTTTAATTTAATTACTAATGTAATTCAAATATATAAATTTAACAACTATATTAAATTTTTAAACAAGTGGATCATTCTTTTAGAACTCATAACCAAGTGAATTCTTTTCCAACATCTAAGAAAATAAGTCCATTTTCAGAACACACGAGTCTTTTATATTTATTAAAATCATATACCACACTTCTAGTGCTTTTATAGGTAAAAGAAAAAGTAAAATTTTAGTGGTTTAACGATGTAGGAGAAAGAAACAAAAGTTTTGTAAAAGATATCAGTCATTCATTAAATAATAAAACTCAATCTCAACTATTATATCTTAATTTGTAAAAAGAATATTTTCCAAAACTATCATATTTTATTAGATAAATTTCAATTTTTTTGATAAACTTTAATTAAAGTGCTAGAAATTATTATATAACATGTATTTATTAACTTATGTCTTTGGAACACTCGTTGAGAAGACCCATACAAATAATATATCTAAAAGTTATTAAATAAAAAAATCACATAACTCGAAAAACAAAAATAAAGCAAAACAAAATCTCCTTCTCAAACCAAGTAGTCCTGGTTAAGACTAATGGGACCACTTTAATTGGTCTTTGTCCTCACCCACTGCCCGACTTTTTACTACAGTAGGTACGTGGGGACCCGAACCGAGTGTCAACACTCAACAGCGCATTGCGTTCAGACCCAAGTGTGTTGCTTGATTGGTTCGGTTCATACTCATCTTAAATTTGGTATTAATATTACTTTTATCATATCCAAAATTTTTAAACTCGTAATTCAATTATTTATTTTGAATAATTGAATCAATTTGATCTAATATCTAATATTAATCTGGTTAGTTCAGTTTTATAATTTAATATTAATCTGGTAAGGTTATTTTATATAAATTTCTAATTGGTTTTGTAAAAACAACTCAAATAAAAAATATTGTTATTAATCATATGTATTCTATAAAATAAAAAATATATAATAAATGCGACTAATTTAAATTTAAAATTATAATTTAGAAAAATAAATATTCCCAAGCTTAATTAATACTTGATATTTTTTATTTATACTTTTAAATTTTAAAAATACTAAGAGTTGTGTTATAAGAAATTGTTTAGGTTTTTTTTGTTGGTATCTTTTTGTTCAACTTCATTTTTATCTGTATTTTTAATTTAATTACTATTGTAATTGGCAAATATAAATTTAACAATCATATTAGATTTTTAACAAGTAGGTCTCCTTTTGGAACTTATGAGCAAGTGAATTCTTTTTCAAAACTCAAAAAAGTGGGTCCCATTTCAAAACTCATGAAGAATAATTTTATTCAAATACTTATTTAAAAAAAAAGTAGAATGATGAATATAAAGAGTGCCACATAGGATTTTATAATAAATTTTTAATTGATTTTATAAAAATAACTCAATTAAAAATATTATTATTAATCATATGTGTTTTATAAAATAAAAAAATACAGTAAATGTGATTAATCTAAATTTAAAATTAGAATTTAGATAAGTAACTAATTCTGAACGTAATTAATATTTGATATTCTTTTATACATTCAAATTTTAAAGATACAAAGAGTTATTACTACAAAAAAAAACGTAATTATTATTTAGGATTTTTTATTTGTCTTTTTTTTAGTTCAACTCTATTGTTTATTTGCATTTTTAAATTAATTACTAATGTAATTAAAATATATAAATTTAACAATCATATTAAATTTTTAAGTAGTAGATCTCATTTAGAACCCATGAGTAAGTGAATTCCTTTTTGAAATCCTAAAGAATAGGTCATTTTTCAAAATTCATGAGTTTTTTATATTTATTATTTGCTAACCATAATTCTAGTACTTTTATGGGTAAAAGAAAAGGTGAAGTTATTGTACTTTGGCGATATGGAATAAAGAAACATTATGAATATAAAAGATCCCAGTCATTCATTGAAGAATTAAGCTCAATCTCAGTCGTTGGATCTTAGTTCATGAGAGAGATATTTCAAAAATTGTTTTATTTTATTATATAAATTTGTACACATTTTCCTCATCTACATTATAAAAACTTAATAACAAGTTGGTTCTAACTATTATTTAAA
Source organism: Sideroxylon spinosum (assembly GCA_003260245.2). Classification (NCBI taxonomy): domain Eukaryota; kingdom Viridiplantae; phylum Streptophyta; class Magnoliopsida; order Ericales; family Sapotaceae; genus Sideroxylon; species Sideroxylon spinosum. The sequence goes on along the minus strand of QLOD02000017.1, from coordinate 19,877,508 downwards.
CTTTAAATGGTCAATTTCAATAGCTATTAGTTACGTGTGGCACGACATGAAAATAGAACACGATTTTTGCACCCCCTATCTCTTATTTCGAATTGTATTAATTCATAACAACTTTTTGAGCTATATTTTGTACAAGAATTTAAAATAAAATTTAAGAATTTATCATTAAATAAAAGTCTATCAATTTTATAAATAGTTGTTTTATCATTATTGGTCTTTTTGATCATATTTATTATGTTTAGATAAATGAAAAAGAGTTTGAATTAGAATCTAGAATCATATTTAGATGTTTTATTATATTTAAATAAATGAAAGTAAGTTTGAATAGGTTTCTATAATCAAGTTTAAGGATAATAATGTATTTACAAATATTTAAAAAAATAATATTTACCTAAATTTTAGGCTTAAAAAGAGTATGACAAAAAAATTCTATATTAAAAAAGAGACAACAATATGAGAATTCGGTTTTAATAAAAAGAACACACACATCATAACATAATTTTAGTTTAGTGTAATTATTCAAAAAAAGATCGTAACATGATAATGGAATTTTATGTAAAAAAAACACATTATAATTTTGTAATTTAATATTTTTACAATTAGATTTTTTAGGAAGGATGTGAACAATTCATTTTGTTTTTAACAAAAGAAAAAAAAAATAATAATTCAAAATCTAATCCGACGTGGGTTTGACTTTATTCTAACCATTCGATCAAACTTTCACTACTTGATCCTAGCCATGCATTCACACAACCTCGTCTTTGAATGCAACTCAATTCACTTTGTAAAAGCATTCGGGGTTCTGGCAACGGTGATCTCTGATGGGCCCCCGAATATTCACTTGTGTTTTCTTTCGTTGGTTAGGAATTTTTTCTGGTGATGGTAATCTTTGCATTTCTTGAAGGCTTAATGTGGTTTTGGATGCTCTGGTTGTCTAGATTGTTGAATTTTGTTCGCTTCTTGAATAATTTCTCAAATACTTAAATATCGATTGATTTATTGATTTGAACGATGATATGACTTTGTATTATGATTCTGGACGCTCTAATTGTTTAAGTGGTCTATTTTGTTTTGCTTCTTGTATAATTTCTCAAAGTTCTGTATATAGATTGCTTCATCAATTCATATGATGATTTGGCTGGATTTAAACTTATAGCTTTGTGCGAGGTTCTTTTGTGGCATGCACTGGTTAATAAGGACTTGGTTTTCATAGATTTTGGACAAGTTTGGCTAGTGAATATCTTGGTTGGATCAAGTTTCGAGTAAATTGGCTAGATAGAATTTTTTCTTTAATAATCTATCCATCAATTTATAAATCAATTAGATTTAGCTTTTGGTTGTTTGGTTATATTTGAATTTATGGGCCTTGTGTAAGTTTCTCTTTTGGTATGAACTGGCTAATGAGGGCTTGGTTTTTGCATGTTCTAAAGAAGCTTGTTTTATGGTGGTAGGTGAAATTCTAAGTAAATATACCCCGTTCATAATCATTTGGATCATATACTACTCTAAATTGAATTTGATATTTAGTAACTAATTATCAAATTAACTAGATTGTGCTTATTTGGCTCAATTTGAATTAAAGGTTTCATATTAAGGTTTCTCTACAAGAGGGTTATGATAAATTGTTAAATGTTAAATTATGAGAATCTTTCTTATTTTAAAACCGTTTGGATATACATATTGGGATCATATACTATTCTAAACTGAAGTTTGATATTTAGTAAACCCATCAAATTAATTAGTTCTTGGTTTTTTGGCTCGAGTTGGATGAAAGGTTTTAAATTGAAGATTCTTTGCATGTAGGTTTTGAAGAATCTTGGCTTGTGGTGTGGGTAAAGTTTTGAAAGAATCTTTGCATAGAATATAGATAATGGATTTCTAATTGGGCAGCTAGTGGTGCAAGTTTTAATTGGATTTAATTAGTTGTGAGTTTGGTGTGTATTGTTCAATAGTTTTGAATTTTTTTTTTTTCTAAATTTCTGATTTTGGTAGCTTGACTTGAATTTATTCAATTAGGTTCAATACAAGTTTGGCTTATAGTTGCATGGAGGTTTCGACTAGATTTGTTCTTTATTTCGAGAGCCCTTTGGGATGTTTAAGTAAACTTATAGGTCATAGGCTATTCTGTATTTAATATTATCCTTAAGAATCACATCCTTAATTAATCAATTTGATTTGGATTTTGCTTATTTGGCTTCATGGTGATTTATCTTGAGTTTAAGGTTTCTCTAATGGTATTCTACTGACCTGTTTTGTAGGTTTTGAAGATGCTTAGCTAGTGATGATCTTAGGTCAAGTAATGAGTAAATTGGCTAGTTCTTTCATAACATCTTGGATATTCTAAATTGAATCTTGTCTTTATTAATAGATCCTTCAGTTTCTTAATGAATTAGATCTCAATTTCTGGTTATTTGGTTAGATTTGAATTTATGGCTTTATGTTAGGTCTCTCTTATGGTATGCAATGAGTAATGAGGTTTAGGTTTTTCTTAGTTCTGATGAAATTTGTTTTGTGGTTTTGGGGGGAAAAAAACTTTTGAGCAAGTAATTGGACCAATTGGCATACTAATTAGTGCAATGGAGGTTTTTGTCATTAGCACAAGTTTAAAGAAGTTTGATTGGTGATCATGGGTTAAGTTCTAAGTATTTCAGCTAGTTTTTTCATTACCTCTTGTTTTAACTAGGTTGAATTTTGTTTTCAATAATCTATTAGATCTTATTTTTTGATTATTTATGGCCTCATATGAGGTTTATCTTATAGTACACACTGGCTTATGTGGGTCGATTCTTGTAGGTTTTGAAGAAGATTGTGTTTACGGTGATGGATGAAATTCTAAGTAAATAATCTTCACCTTTCTTAACCATTTGAATCATAGTTACACTAAATTGAATTCGATAATTAGCAAACCTTTGAAGTTAATCAGATCTTGGTTATTTGTTTTGACTTGAATTAAATGTATCAGATTAGAGGGGTCTCTCTACAAGTTGGTTTTAATATATGCTCCTTCACTCATAACCATTTGCATCGTAGTCTACTCTAAACCAAATATAACATAACTTAAAATTAAATGTTTCAGATTTAGGTCTTTCTTCATACACATTTTGAAGGTTATTAGCTTGTGGTGTTGAGTAAAGTTTTTGAGTAAATTTACTTTCTCTTTTATAACCTTTGGAACACAAAGTGCTATGAATTGAATTATGCCTTCAAACTTTTCCCATTCGATACTATTTTCTTCTTTTTCTTCTTCTTCTTCTTCTTGTGGTGGTGGTAACTATGTTAGATTTTTATACAGAATATGAAAATTTATCTTATTTGGATGCAAATTTGAGTTTATTCTAACTGTCCGATTTATCCTTCATCACTTGATCTAGCCATGCAGTCATACTATCCTTGTCTCTTATATTGGGTGAGTTTTTGTTTAGGCCGTTGGAAACACATCACAATTAATGATCATTTATTGTGGTCTCTTAAAAAAATATTAGGAGTTTGGATGCTAGTTGTACATGTTAATGAATTTGTTGCTTGTTATTGAATAATTTCTTAGATACTAGATATAGATTGATTTATTAGTTTTATTGATAATTTGACTCTACGCTTGAATTACTGACATTAGGTTTTCAATTTGGTAGTTGATTGTGCAGAAATTAAAAGACCTTAATTGTGTTAGAAATTGGATTTATTCATTTGCAAGTTTGGTTTGTTGGGTTTGGTTAGTGTTTCAAAAACTTTGATCTTGGTTTCTGGTTTTTGGATTTAACTTGAATTTATTCCTTTAATTTTGGTTTCTTTTATGGTTGTGATGGATTTTAGACCTAATCCTATGGTTTGCTTTACTCATTCAGGTTCCAACTAAATTATCTATCTTTCAAAACCCAACGATCTAAATCTATGGATCAAGAACCATTTTAAATTAAATATTATCCTTAGGAATAACATTTATAAATTTGTTAATCAAATTATTTGGATTTTGGTTATTTAGCTCGGTTTTGATTTACCTTCAAAGATGTTGTTTGTATGGTATACTTTCACCATGCTAATGAGTGCATCAGAGGTTTTTGTAGGTTTCGAAGAGGGTTAGTTAGTCATAATCCTTTGGTCAAGGCCCAACTCAATTGGTTAGGTCTTTTAGTAACCCCTTTGATGTACTACTAAAAAGAGTTATATCTTTAATAATCTATCCCTTAGGTTAACAAGTGATTTAAATCTTAATTTTTGATTATTTATGGCCTCATGTGAGGTTTCTCTTATGGTACACACTAACTAATAAGACCCGGTTCTTGTAAGTTCTGTAAAAACTTGTTTTGTGGTGATGGGTGAAATTTTAAGTAAGAAGCATGTTTATTAAGTATTTGGATCATAAACTTACGTTAAATTGAATTAGATATTTAGCAAACCTTTGAAGTTAACTAAATCTTGGTTATTTGTTTTGATTTGAATTAAATGTTTCAATTTGAGAGGGTCTCTTTACAAGTCGCTTACAATATTTGCTTCTTCTCTCATAGCCATTTACATCATATACTTCTAAAATGAATATAACATACGTCAAAATTAAATGTTTTAGATTATTGTCTCTTTGCGTGTTGGGTAAAATTGTTTTCTTTCGCTCCCTTTTACACATAACTTTTGAATCGCAAAGTAATATGAATTGAATTGTGTCTTTAAACTTTTCCCATCTGATACTACTTCTTGTAGTGGTAGGTATGTTGGATTTTTATGCAGAACCTCCATGCAACCATAAGACAAACTTGTGCTGAGCCTAATGAATAAAGTCAAGTTAGGCTAACAAAATCAAAAAACTAGAAAGTACATATATTTAAAAACCAACGAACAATACATACCAAACTCATAACTAATTAAATTAATTACAATTTACACCGCCTAATTAGAAATTCAATATCAATAAACTAAAACAAATATTCTTTAAGAACTTTGCCAAGAGCTACAAACCAAAATTCTTTAAAACCTACACTAAAAGAAACCTCAATTTAAATCATTTAATCCAACTCAAGCCAAATAACCAATAACTAATTAATTTGATGGATTTGCTAAATATCAAACTTCAATTTAAAATAGTCTATGATCCAAATATATATTACACACACACACACATCCAAACAGTTTTGAAAGAATGAACATTCTCATAATTTAACATTTAGTAACCTATCAGACAAGAAACCTCAAGATGAAACATTAAATTCAAATTGGACAAATGACAACGATTTAGTTAATTTGATAATTAGTTTGCTAATTATCAAATTCAATGTAGAAAAGTCCATGATCCAAATGATTTTGAAAGGAGTATATTTACTTAGAATTTCACACACAACCACAAAATTGGTTTCTTCATAACATACAAAAATCCAACCTTTATTAGCTAGTTCATACCATGAGAAAGGCTTCACATAAGCTCCATTAATTCAAATATAGCCAAATAACCAGAAACTGGATCTAAATGATTTACAATATGAAGGATAGATTATTAGAGATAAAATTCCATAAAACACCCAACAAAGATCATGACTAATCACGCTTCTTCAAAACTTATAAAAACCAAATCCTTACTAACCAGTACATATCATAAGAGAATCTTGCATAAAGCCATAAATTCAAATCCAGCAAAATAAAAATAAATTAAGAGCTAATTTATTCTTAAAGATAAATTCAATCTAGCATAGCCAATATCTGAAGGGTTATGAAAAAAACTAGTCGATCTACTTTGAACTTGACCTAATATAATCACTTGTCATGATTTTTCAATCCTATAAAAACCTCTGTCCACTCACAATCCAATGGCATACCATCAAAGAAACCTCAATCTAAATCTAAATCAAGTTCTAGCCAAATAACCAGAATCCATGCCAATTTAATTTGACAAGAAAACTTTTGGGTGTAATTCATAAGGATAATATTCAAATTGGAATAGTCCATGATCCCTATGTTTACCAACAGACAAAGATCAAAAGATTATTGAAGAAAAAGCAAATTTAGTTTGAATCTGAACCATTATCGCAAACCAGAAAGGTTAAATACCTAAATTCACGGCAATTGTAAAAGAAACCTAAATTGAATCTAAAGAAATAAATTCAAATCGAGGCAAAAAAACAAAAACAAAAATAAAACAAAAAATCTAAATCAATTAAAAAAATTGATAAACATCAATATCAAATTCAAGTATAATCAAAGTCTTTTAATTTTGCACCATCATCTATTCACTTAGAAATCTAGTATCAATTACTCTCGCAAAAGATCAAATCATCGTCTGAATCAATGAATCAATTTATATATACGCATCTGAGAAAATAATGCAAGAAGCATAAACAAAATAAACCGCTTAAACATTCAAAGCCTCAAGAACCGTAACACTGAGTCATAGTATCATTTGAATCAATAAATCAATTGACATCTATGTATCTAAGCAATTATTCAAGTAAGCAAATAAAATTCAACAACCTAGACAATTAGAGCATCCAAAACCACAATAACCCTTAAAGAAATGTAAAAATTATAATCACCAGAAAAAATATTCCAATGATTTAAAGAGAACTTAGGCAAAGACTTGGAAGCCCATCAAAGATGACCTTTGCCAGAACCTCGAATGTCTAGCACAAAGAGAATAAAAGGAGTTGTATTTATAGACGAAGTTTGTGTGAAAGCACAACTAAAATCAAGTAGTGAAAGTTTGATCAAACAATTAGAACAGATTCAAACTTGCATCGGATTAGATTTCAAATTTTTATCTTTTTTTTTTTTTTTTTGCTTTGTTGTTAAAAACAAAATGAATTGTTCAAATCCTACCTAAAAATCTAATTGTAAAAATATTAAATTATTAGATTATAACATGTTTTTTTTTTCTTTTTTCTTTTTTTGGCATAAAATCCTGTTATCATGTTGTTCCTTTTTTGGATAATTACACTTAATTAAAATTATGTTATGATGTGCTTCTATCAAAACTGCATTCCCTTTCTTCTTAAATATAGAATATAATTTTTTTTTTATCGTACTCTTTCTAAACTTGAAATTTAAGTAAATATTAATATTTTGTAAGTATTTGTAAATAAATTATCATCCTTAAACTTGATTATAGAATCCGATATAAACTCACTTTCATTTATTTCAATATAATAAAAATCTAAACATGATTCTAGACTCCAATTCAACTTTCTTTCAATTAATTAAAACACAACCAAAACATCTAAACGTAATAAAATATGATTAAATATACCAACAAAACATTTAAATGTAATAAAACAACTAATTCTAGAATTAATAGGTTTTTATTTAATGACAAATTCTTAAATTCTATTCCAAATCCTTGGATGAAATATATCTTATTGAAATTGACCATTTAAAGTTTAAATAATAGTTAGAACCAACTTGTTATTAAGTTTTTATAATGTAGATAAGGAAAATGTGTCTAAATCTATATAATAAAATCATGATATTATGTTGCGAATCAATACTAGTTGAAATAAGAGATAGGCAATGTAGAAACCATGTAGTGTGGTCGGTTCACGTATTCTATTTTCGTGTGCACCATACATGTGGTCGGTTCACGTATTCTATTTTTGTGTGCGCCATACATAACTAATACCTATGAAATTGACCATTTAAAGTTTAAATACTAGTAAGAATTGACTTGCTATTAAGTTTTTATAATGTACATTAGTAAAACATGTTTAAATTAAATAATATTAGGTAAAAACATATCAATAATAAAATCGAAATATCATGATAGTGATAGAGTTGTAAGTAAAATTTTTTTAATTTAATTTTTTCGAGTGATAAATTTAAATTCCATCCAATTTTAATTTTAGTTAATTTTTTACTAATTATGTAGTACTAAAAA
>QLOD02000017.1:19826035-19843646 GCA_003260245.2 Sideroxylon spinosum | reverse complement strand
ATTATAAAAGTTTCTAAGAGTTCTTATATTAGTTATAAAAGTATAATAATTGCTATAAAAGTTTTTCAATAATGTTTGAATAATTAGTGCATTAAATAATAATCATAATTTTGCGCCTAATTTAACATACTGATGTCATTATTTAAAATCTACTTACTATTAAAATAAAATGAATATATCAATCACATTATTTTAAATTTTTTTCTTACATTTTTTTAATTTAAATTTGCAAAAAATTAAATTGAATGAGTGTTGGAGTCTACATTCATTTTGAATTTTATCAATTACTCTTAACTATTTTAGAGAACAAAAAGAAAAAAAATATTTTGCAACCATGTAAAAAATTATAATAGGTAATCCTAAGGGGTAGAAAATAAAAATTAAAATAAAATAAGAATTAAGTGATATTTAATTAACTAAAATGTAAGAGAGTTAATTTGATCTTCTCAAAAAAAGATATTAAAAAATTAAATAATAAGAAATTGGAAAGCTGATAAGCTTTGAAATGGAGCTTAAGTTACACTAAAAGCTTATAAAAATTCCTGAAAAGACTTCTAAGAGTCAATAGATAATGAATATTATTCTAGCATTTTTTTTAAAATATATTTAAGTAACAAATTCTGTTATTCCATCAAGAGGAGGTTTAGAAATTTATTAAAACAAATTAAATATGTTAGTTTATTGCACTAAGATCCTTGAAGTTTCTTCAAATGACTCTCAACTGCCCTCAAGTATAAACATTTACACTATTACCTATTTTTTCTTGGTACTTGAATGATAGATTATAGATAAATCACTAATTAATAGTTTTAATAAATGATTTAATCAATAATAATTTTAGTTAATACTTTATTTTAATTGTAGAATACTAATTTTTTTAGTTGATTTTGCTTAGAAAATAGATAAAAAAATGAAAAACATAAATTTTATTATTTACTTACGTAAGAAAATAGGAAATAAAATTGGCATTATAAAATTAATATTGTTTAATTGCATAAGAAAAGGGGCATCTTAGAAGCTCACAAAAAAATAACTTTGATAAGAGAAATATTGTTGTTAGAAAATATCGTCATGTTTGAAGTTAAATTTTAATTATTTTTGGACAAAATTGGTAGGTAGAATTTTTTATTTGTTAGATAAAATAAATCAAAATTTTTAGTAATTTTCTATAAATTTTAGATGTTTGATAAAACAAATAGAGTTATATGACCTTTTAGTACCTCTTCACAATTTTTAAGAGTATGGTAAAAATTTTGATAATTTTTAAATTGCATTAAAGTGAAATAACTACCATATTCTCAAACAACTTAATAAAAGTAATATTTTGGTAAATTATAAATTTAGTAAGACGAGCAAAAATTGGTGTTTGGAACACTAAAAATTAATTTTTCTTTTCGCTATTTTTAACCCATCTAGATTACGAGCTTTTTCTTGCTTTACCAACACTTTATTAAAATATATAGGATCTATGGTCCAGTTGAAAGAATTTATAAGAATACCGTTAATGAAAACGCATTTTCGTATTGGGTTTTTGTATAACTAAAAATGCATTTTCATCTCGTGTTTTCCTTGAGATCCGTCACTAATATTGATAAAAACTGAAAACGCAATTTTATAATGCGTTTTCCGGGCACACTAAAAACGCAATTTCATTGTGTGTTTTCTATTTACACTAAAAACGCATTACCATATTGCGTTTTCCTTTGGATTGCCTTTTCCCAAACACCTGCTTTTTCATTCCTGGATATCAATAACCTGCATAAACGATGCTTCAACTCATATTCTCAATATTACACATAGTCAAGACACATTTTGGCTGCACATTCCTTGTTAATGGATTAATGACCAAACAAGCATTGCCTAAACAGTCAATTTCTATGCAATCAAGATCGAGACCGGACTGGTCCAAGAATTTTAATTACACCTTAGCCACCACTATAGGATAATCCAATAATTACCATATCAAATAAATTACAATTAAAATCTAAATATGTAATGTAAATGAGAGGGTTTATCTACAAACTCCTCACTGTCAATAGATGTTCACCAATATTTCAGGTAATATAACATTACAAGGCAGGCAAGTAACTCTTTATGGCATTGTATTAAGTACCATCTGAATCATTGAATACTGGCAGCCTTTCCAGCATGTTGGACCTGGATCTTAACTTCAAGAGATTTGCCTTTGGCTTCAGAAGGAACCTCCATGCTATGACTTCCCACACCAAGCAACGGCACTGACAAAAGGACTAAAAAAAGATTACAATTAAAATTATGATAAATTAATGTAATAATTGCACGCTGAGAAAAAATAGCATTAGCTTCAAGACAACCAAATATGGCCCCAAACAAATTGATTATCGTATTAAAAAAACATAGATAACATACACATAAATTAAGTTAAGCACTGAATTTTCTAGGATACACCTCACTTAATCGACTACACAACCAAGTGTGGTTATCTCCTTAGTTACCCAGCTTGATATTGTAATGAATATAACACTTAAAAGGATGTCATACTGAATACAAGCTACATATATATGCGGAGTTTGTAGATGTGAAGATAGATCCAATAATGAAGGCATATTAAATCTGTTGAGACATGTAAGGGTCTTTGTACTATATTTTTTATAGAAATAATATTAGGTTTTATCATAACTACATGCCCTCTAAGAAGCAAGAAATGCTTAATGACAATAATACATAAACAAGCAACATGCTTATATATCACTGAGATTATTCTTATTCATTGTGGAATCACAGAAAAAAATTATCCTTGGACTAAACACAAAAGTGGTTACCTCTATCTTCCAATGGCCCCCAAGCTTGCAATTGCTTATGTGCCTAGTGTGTCCCACAACTAGGCTTCTTCCTATTACGTGCGGGATTTCTTCTTGTCTCCTGCACCTGAGGCTGAGTCTGCGGTGCATTTAGCACTAACTGAGATGGTGAATCATCTACCAACTGGACTATAGGCTATATAGCCGGGTCAAAATGAGCCCTAGCCCTCTTTCGTCTGTACTGTACCAGGGGATGACCTAGTGTAATGTCATTCCGTGCTACAGGGGATGGGAGCTAGTGGTGTAGCCTGTAACGGCGGTGAATGAGTAGTGTCCACGTCCACATCATCCATAACTATAGTGTAGTCATCAAAACTAGCTAGTGGATGATGTGGATCAATATTAAGCGATGGTGGCCTAGCATAGGTCGATGTTGTTGTAGCCTCCACAAGTCGGTACTCTTCAACTATGGCTTTGATCGTCCTCCGTCCGATACTCCGCATCGTCTCTGCCAAGCGACGGACTTCATCCCAGTCATTACAGTTTAGAAGATCTATCGCTATTTGAGTGGTCGTGGCCCTGACCGCATTATCCACCTGTCAATTATTAACAAATGATCTTAGATAAATATCACAATTTTAACGGTTGCAGTAATATAACAATATCGATTATTTATTTAATGAATAGTAACAACTAACCAATATAGTCTTCGTAGCTGTAAAGGGCTGAGACACGATCAGGGGCACGTCTCACAGCGGTCCAATAGGACTCCTGCTGATGGTTCGATACCATCGCATGTATTGATCATCCGATAAAATCCGTCCCGTAAATGGCTCAACTGTTACCACCCTATTACGACGGTCCTCCCACGCAGCAATATGATCGTGATGGTAGACATCCCACCGAGTTCCTGCGCGACCTCGTCGATCAAGTGCATGCAAAGCGAGGCTAGTGTAGTATGTAGTAGGCTCCTCCTGTAGCATCCTGAACTGTAGCATGACCTGATCAGGGTAATACATCTCCACTACATCAAAACATATAAGTGGTACTCTAGCCCGCCAAATGAACCGGTCGCCTGCAGGTATGGGAAGATCAGCTGGGTATGGTTACCACGTCATCTGTGACTCTGCCATCAAGTCCATCTAATCCCTGTACTCTCACAAAATTTGGGATGTTGTCAAAGTAAGCCTGGCGCGCCACCTATATTTAGAATATTTTATATTAGTTGCATTCGTGTTTAGGTTAGAAAAAAATTACGAAAACTTAACAAACTTAATTAAAATATATATCATACATTCATACCTATAACCGTAGGGGTCTGCTAGTGGTGGTGGGGGGCGGGATGTACTGCCTCAGCTTCCCCAACTCCTTCCTCTCTGAGGCATCCTGTAGGCTGTCGAATGAGAGGTCGGATGAGAGAGAATCGCTCCTACACCCAGATCTATAGTATCATAAGAGGACCTGAAATCTCCTTTGCATCTGGATGTGATGCCCTGCACATCTTGCGCTACAGGCAAGCTAGTACTGCTGAGCCTCAACTATACTGCCCAACATGCTCCAATCGCTCCAGTAAAGGCAAGTACATCAACTTAACCAAGTTACCTGACTTGTCTGCTAGCAAGCCACCCTCGATCAATAACAAAAGATTAGCACGTGCATGCTGTGGACAACCTCCTTATTTGCATCCTCTGGTAATCTCAGAAAGTGATGGATCAACCAGCTAATCTGTGAACGAGCACCATGAATAGCAACTGCAAGAGGCAATGCCAAGTAATCTCTCAACCACAGTCCACTCTACAATAGTGTGCTCCTCATCCATGCCGATAACTGGAAGTCCATCAACTAGTAGGCCTGCTATCACACTAATATCCTTGAGTGTGACAGTGCACTCCTCGCATCTCATGTGAAACGTATGCGTCTTAGGCCTTCATCGTTCCACCAAGGCTATGATCAAGGAACGGTACAACTTAATACATCCCCTCCTGTAGTATCCGTACACCCTCACCCTAATCAAAATTGAACGACTTTATCATTTTTGGGTGTAAGACTAAGATCCCACATCAGATGTTTGCTGTTCTGAACATGAAGTACTATCTCATCCTGAAAAGGATAGGAAAAAAACACGAAAAGCAACGTTACAATTTGATTAGCGCTAGTTAGGCAAGTATAATTGATGGAAGACTAATATAAGCTTAAATATTGAATCATACTTACCCCTTTATCCCATATCTGTGAAGATCTATGTCTCCCCTGATGCTGCAGTACTGATGAATCATCGGGTCCCTGTGAAATCAACTCCATCTCTGGGTCCATAACTGATATAGTGCTGTACATCAGGTATTTAAGAATATAAATTAACAACACATATAGATTGCTATAAAGTGGCATTCAAATGACGAATAAATATTGAGATTACATGTGCGATAGAAAATGTCATTCAAATTTCTTTCATATTAATGATTACATATTCGAGAGAAATTGTCATTCAAAGACATGTGAGCTGATTACTGATTACAAATCCGATAAAAAACTACAATTCAAAGAAGGAAAACATTACTGGTTACATATTCGATACAAATCGTCATTACATAATCAAAATAAAAACACCATGAACTATCCCAACTACCTCAGAAGTCTGCCGGGACACTTCCTCCTATTATGACCTTTCTCACGACAAATCCCATAACATACTTTAGAAGCACTTTCACTCTTATCCATCTCATTGTGGATGCGAGTGGACATTGGTCTGCCTTTCTTCTGCTTCAGACGGTCATTCGGAATAAACTTCGGAACATTTGGTGTTTCCCAATACTTTGGATCATGTAAGAGCTTAAAGCGAGGAGCATAAATACTGACATAAGCCTCAATGGAGTACTCTTGTGATGTCATCCCTATCCAGTCATAGTGTCGCTCCTCGCATAGGGCAATGACATGTGAGCATGGGATCCTTAGATTACTCCATTTATCGCATGTGTAATTTTCTTCATTCAGATTAACAAATTGGACATTGCCTCCTCCATTAACATGATGTCCTGTGGTTATCTCATACATACCATCAATTTGGTTGAAACGTATTATACGATGGTTGCAAGCACGTTGCTGGAACTTCTCCACCAACTCTCGAACATTTGGAGGATGTCGAATTTCAATCTCTTGACAAGTGACCCCCATTTCATCTCTATCACTAAACTATGTCAATACTTTATAGAAAGTAAATTGAGTATACGCTATAATAGGCAATACCCTAGCACCTCGCATTACATTGTTAGAGCAATCCGAGATATTGGTGGTCTTGTTTCTATGTCTATGGCCCCCATCATGAGACGTAGTCTACTTCTCCTTTGGGATCTCATTTAGATTCTTCCATGCATCTTCGTTTAATTCTCTTATCGTTTGCATCGTAGCCTCGAACTTACGAACCTGGGGGGTTTTGGCAGCATTTGACATCAACTGTCTAAGATGAACTCCATAGAACTTTTCTTAAATTTTACCTCCACATGGCGTAGACAAAACCGATGGGTGGCATTTGGAGGTGCCCAGCCTGAATCGGGTGTACTCACTGCCGCTCTAATGCCTTGATGCCGATCTGAAATTAGGCATAGGCTTGGTCTATTTGGGGTTATATGTCTGCTTAAATTATGGAGAAACCATAGCCAACTGTCAGTAGACTCCTCGTCATCCACAGTGAAGGCGAGTGGGAAGATTTGTAGGTTTGCATCGATTCCCATTTTAATAAGTAGCTTACCCTTGTATTTGCCATAGAGGTGTGTGTCGTCAATACTCAAAATGGGCCTATAAAATTTGAAACCATCAATGGAAGGTTTGAAGGCCTAGAAGACTTATTGCAAGGTTACAGTACCTGCGATAGCAATAGGATGGTACATATAGCCAATAATACTACCATGGTTGAATGTTTAAATCACATGCAGAAATATTGGCAATTTATTGTAGGATTCTTCCTAGTCATCGAATATGCTTGCAATTGCCTTTTGTTTTGCACTCCAGGCTTTGTTATACGAAATTTGATACTGATATTGTTTGTTCACTATAACCGCTATCATCCTTGCCGATATAGCTGGGTTTTTCTTCACCATACCCTTAACGTAAGATGCCACAAAACGAGAATCTAACTATGAGTGACCCTCATTCATCCTAGCGTAAACACATCTATGAGGGCCCACATAGATGGTTATCTACCATTGTGCATGTTTCTTCAATTTAGTTGCTCGCCATCACCAATTGCAAGGTGTTCCCCCCTACCATCTTACACTTAATTGCCCAAGTCTTCTTATTGGACTCTATAGTTTGGAACTGTGTATTGGTCTTCAGTGAATAAGTCTTCAAAGCATTAATCAGGCCCATTTTCTCCTTAAATAGAATACCAGTTCGAGGTTCTTGAGTCTTAGGGTCCCATTGTTTACAACTACACTTTGATGTGGAACAGGCAGTGCAAACCTCAGGCAATGATGTAAATGTTAGCGAGTCAGGTTGATGCAATTCACGCTCTCCCTCATTTAATCCTTCAGAGACACTAAAGTTGACATCGAGATCCACATCTTTATCAAAATCATTGAGATCCACATCTCCATCAAAATCTTACCCAAAAAATTGGTTATCTTAAAGCTCGACCATCATTCCTTCCATGCGTGGCAGCTCAGCTGAATCATTCCCTCTCATTTGGTGCTGGTAATTAGCTAGCTCTCGAATCGCATCCCATTGAGCAACATTTGCACCATTATGACTGAGGGAACTTGAAACATTATGTTCTCCTCTTGAGCTGGCTACAAGACTTTTAGGGATAACTTCGTACTCTAAGTACAAGTCGGTGTGAGACCAATTCAACTTCATAATTCCTTCCATCGTTGTCCGAATTGATTCATCATCATCCAATCTAAGCCTCCTTGAACGGAAATTATCTCCAACTAAAAATGGATACCGACACGTAACTTTGACGTTTAGCTGACCTTCTTCAATGCCCAGTACGGAGCACAACTTTGTGACTAATTCTGGTAAGCTTACACTTGTAAGAACCCGAATGCATTGCTTGTAGTCATGATTGTATGACAATCTATCCATCGTTGATATTATACTCCCTCCCCCATTAATAAAATAATGACACACAATCTTCGGCCATAATACCTTCAAGTAGAAACAAATTCTTCTCATTAGTTTAACTTATTACAGAAAGAAAAATATAACTTACACGCGCCAACTATATGAGAGAAGTAATCCTATTTCCACTCTTCTCCATAATCTCAAGAATATGGATTGCACAAAAATTAAAATAAAAAAACAATTGATTGCAAAAACATTAAATAAAATTATTAAAATTTAAAAAATGATGAACTTTTTGCACTTCAAAAGCTACAAAATTGACAGTAATCAAGTACAATGATTCTAGTAATAGATTGCTATGAACCAACTAAAAGAAGACATGAAATCATTTTAAAATTTTCTTAAGTTTCCAAAGGCCATTTGATAATCATGAAGACCCTTTTGGTAACTTAAATCTTAAATCATTTCATTCTCAGATGATACACCACTAAATCTTAACTTCGTTTTTCCTGATACTTGAGCTCGGATTTTCTCTAAATGACAATCAACTGCCATCAAATGACCATAAATTTCAGAAATACCCAACCATCTTTGCTCTGCAAGGTTTTTTTACAAAATAAAACATAGCTAAACCAAAGTTCCCAGGCCAAGAACCACTCCATCATAAAATAACAATGCTTCCAACTCTTAAAATACAAGATTGTTCTTTCGTTTGAGGTGAAAATCTAACATAGTCCTCCTGAGGCTAACTAAACAGAGCTGAATCACAACAAGACCCAGTCGAATAGAACAGCAACAACAACTGATTCTTCATCTATTGAATGTAACATGAAAAAAATATAACAAAGAACTGAAATGAAATTAAAAATCGGCCATTGAAATCTATTCAGAACAAAGAAAGAGAAAATATAAGAATTCACCTTTACGCCAATCTGTAACTCAGTGACGTCCCCTGAATTCTTCGCCGAAGCTGGAAAAAAAAGTAGTGTGTTACAGTCAATATCGAAATCAACATTCTCGAAATGTTAATTGGAACATCAAACTCTTTTCTAGGAGCGATTAGGTCTACAAAAAGCTCAGTCACAACAAGTCACACAACAACAGAAGTGATAAACTAATTACCTGATGAGATAAGAACGAACAGATCTTCGGTCATCGGTGTCGTTTGTGGTCATCAGCAGCAGCGACGATGATGTCTTCCTCGAAGTATCCGCCTAGGGCAAAGAAGGTGAAGCACGAAATGGAGATGTGAGGATTGACAATTATTACTGGCTTTGTGCGCTCTGATCCCCAAGTCCTCTCTTATTTCTGCGAGGAGAATGCTTACATTGATTTCGTAATGTTTGGAGGTGGTGTATAAGACATAGAAAATGCACGATGAAACTGTGTTTTCACTGAGGCAGAAAACGCAATATCAAAATGCGTTTTCAGTTGTCGAAAATGAGGAAAATGCAGAATAAAAATGCGTTTTCAGTGTTGTAGAAAACCCAAAATCAAAATGCATTTCCATTAACGATATTTATACAAATTCTTTTAGTCGGACCACATATCCTATATATTTTACTAAAATATTGGTGAAACAAAAAAAATCCCTCCAAATTACTTACACTTAAAGTTTTCAAGTCCCATGGCATCTCTCCATATTACTTACACTAAGTTTAGATACAAAAATAACTTCTTCTTTTTCGTATTTACCAAAAAAAACAAAAAATTGCAAAAAAATAAAAAATTTCACACTTGTTTAAAAAAATATATTTTTTCAGTTTTTTTTTAAATCAAACATGAATTTTTTAATTTTTTTTTTTTGGACTTTTGGCCAACACTAAATATTTTTTTTTTTACAATTTTTTTATTAATGTAAATCACACTCTTAAAAAAATACCAAAGAAGTAAGAAAAAAAATTAAATTTTGATTAAAAAAACATATAAGATGAAAATAAGCTTAAAAAAATAAAACAGCTAAATTTTGTATCCAGATCAACTCTTAGGTACCATTTGGTATACCTGTTTGGAGCTTATTTTGTATTTTTGAAATTTAAAAAAAAAGGTCAAAACCCATTTTGTCACTTATATTTTTAAAATTTGTTTTAAAAAACAGAAACTAGGTTTATACACAAAATACAAAATGGTAAAAGGTCATTTTGAACCTTTTTAATCCAAAATTAAAAAAATCTCAAAACACGAAAAAAATAGAAAATATCAAACTAAATGTACTTTTTTTTCTTTTCTTATTTTTAGATTTCCAAAACAAGAAGCACATAAACACATAAAATAGAAAATAAAAAAAACAAAAATTAAAAATACAAACCAAATGTGTCATATTAGTTTTTTACTTTTTTAATTCATTATATTCAGACTAATTTACGTTTGATTAGTTTTTTATCTAGAAATTAATAATCAAATAATTCTCAAGTGATTTTGAAATTACTTGAATAAGTACCATGCAATACTCAAGTGATTATGAAAATTACTTGAATAAGTGATCATGCAATGATGCAATTTGTAATGTTTGGCTTTTGGTTACCTTTTAAAAATAACTAATTTTTGTTCTTTTTGTTAAAAAAATGTTCTATGACATGATATTTCAATTTTTTTCCATGCAAATGAGTCAAATAAAATTTTAAACACCCTAATTTTATTTTTATTTTTATTTTTTAAAATAAATTAAAAAATCAATTATTGAACACCTAAACTAAAGCTTAATATTAAAAGGAAACTTATTAGTTCACTAAAGCCAACACTCTTAATATGCACTTCACTCTCAAATCATTGTACAGAATTGAGTGGGGTCAACCTATATAGATAAGGGTGAGTGGAATCAAATTAATTTTTAATTTATTCTAACTTATTTAGATTCAAACTTGATTTTTGAGTAACTCAATTAAACATTATTTTAGTTTAAAATATAATAAATTAATAGTACAAAAATATATTATAATATATATATATATATATATATATCATTTTATCAAAACAATTCAAGAATTTTCTAAGTCATGCACTTTTAATTTCAACATACATTTTAAACGAATTATAAATTGAAATCAATTCAAGTTCATTAAGAACGCGAATCGAAATTTTCTCGAGCCAAAATCTAACTGCTTTAAAAACAAACTTTCAAAACTCAGTGGCCAGTCTTAGCACGAGCTCAAGTGGCTAATAATTCATAGCAAGCCTCTCTAGTAACACAGGTTAGAGCTCGAGAATCCCCACTCCTTGTATAAAAAATTGCACAAGAGTTAAAAAAGTTTGGCCAATAACATAACGATGAGATTCATTTGGACAATAAAATCAATGCGGGGTTTAATTGTGCTCTTATGTTGCCTGCCCAATTATGCAATCATAGATATCAAGTAATATAATTATGATACATTTAATCACTGAATATATAGCTTATCCGAAGCATGATGCAACTCTTTGGTGCTTTGGCCTTAAAGTTGGCGGCTTTTTT
Organism: Sideroxylon spinosum; assembly: GCA_003260245.2. Taxonomy (NCBI): domain Eukaryota; kingdom Viridiplantae; phylum Streptophyta; class Magnoliopsida; order Ericales; family Sapotaceae; genus Sideroxylon; species Sideroxylon spinosum. The sequence goes on along the minus strand of QLOD02000017.1, from coordinate 19,832,360 downwards.
CATTAGTCATGCATCTAATAAGCAACTTTTTCTTTGGGGATTGCCATCTTCTTTAATAAATATTTTAATATATATTAAACTAACCCTAACTATAAAAAATCTTTCTTAAAAGGAATTAGATCATGGTAAGTTCATACATATTTGGGAGTCGTATAAAGTTATAAAAGTTCAAGATATAATGTAATTTGAGTTATTTTTTGACGTTTGAATTATAATTAACAAACTATACAAGATAGTGATGAACAGTGAAAATTCGTTCGAATGGTCCATTCAAATGGATTCTGATATTACTTTTTGACGTCTTGTGACATAACTTTTAGAAAATTATAGATATTTTATTGGGATTTATAGAGATTTATTAGAATTTGTAGATATATAGAGATTTGTATAGATTTTATAAAGATTTACTATTTGGAGGGTGAGAATTCTATAAAGATTTATAGGGGCCATTTGGATCCCTAAATGTTTTTCAAAAAATTTCAAAAACTTCCAAAATTTTTAAATTTTTCTAATCAAATTCAACTACGTACCATTTTTATATCACATCAATACCAACTTTTGATTCTGTTTTTTTTTTTTTTTGATGAGATTTTTTGGAATTCCAAATGCCGCCAAAGAGTTTTTGGAGACAAAATGAGCACCAAACATGTCCTGAGAAGAATAAAACAACCCTTAAATATGAGCTCTCCCAAAGGGGAGAACAAGGGGAAACATTTCGAAGAAGAAAAGGAAAAAAAAAAAAAAAACTACAAAAACCAATTGAAAAATGCAACAATTCTTATGTTTTCTGCTCCAGAGGATGGATCATTCCTTCCCCGCTTTAATAATTTTTGAGTTAGAACAAATTATTATTGCTAGAGTTGCACTACTTGCCTAATTTGTCTTTTAGTTCTCGTCTTTTCGGGGCTTTAATTCCTCCCAGGGATGACCATCTTGTAAACTTTATATCTAATAAAATTTAGCTAACTTAGTGTCATTTGAAAGTTCAATTTCTAATAATTTTTACATTTTTTATCAAAAGTTAAAGTTGGTAGTTAAATTATTGTTGTGTTTGGTAAAACAAGTAATAATTTTTAGTAATTTTTAGTAACTTTTAATAACTTTTGGATGTTTGGTAAAATATTTGATAATTTTTGATAACTTTTAGTAATTTTTGATAATTTTTTGTGAGTTTGGTAAAAGTTTTGATAGTTTTTAAGTCGAGTAAGTTACTATTACTGAGCCAAAAAGAAGGAAAATTTGTTGTTTCGCCAAACATCCAAATTTTAGTAATTTTATGCAAAAAAATTATACCTCTAAATGATACCATTTAAACATAATATAAACCATCAATGATTAATTTGAATATATGCTAACATAAAGCTTAGCCCATGTTAGAAATAATCCTATGAAATCCAAATTTTAGTAATTTTATGTAAAAAAATTATACCTCTAAATGGTACCATTTAAACATAATATAAACCATCAATGATTAATTTGAATATATGCTAACATAAAGCTTAGCCCATGTTAGAAATAATCCTATGAAAAAAGAAATTTGGAATTAGTTTAAAGAAAAGCTATTAAATGAGAAAAAAATTAATTATTTTTTTTTTAAAGTTCCTAAATTATTATTATTATTATTATTATTATTTTTGATGAAAAATTCATATCGTGTATTAGAACATTCTACATATATGTCAATATAAAGTATGATACGAAAAATCTTGCAATTAATTATTATTTTTAATTACAAGATATTTCCTTTTGGGAATTCAAAGAGATTGCCACCTACGCAAATTTATTGTAAGAATTGCTAAATTAAAAAAACTAAGAAATTTTAATGTTAAAATTTAAAGAGAAATTAAGATAATTTTAAATAAATTGACTAAAAGAACAAGAATTTGTTAATAAATCCCAATTAAATTGATTGCGCTTATTTGAAAAGAGATTATTTCCATAGATATAAAAAAAAAATTTGATTCAATTTTACTTAATTTAAATTTTTGTTCAATTTTTTCTAATTTAAATTTTTGTTTTCGCTTCAAATGGAACTTTATTGTACTAGCTTTTTATTTGTGAAGACAAAGGAAAGGGAAAAGATCGTTCATTTTAAACGAAAAAAACAAGAGGGAGTGAAGATATAGCCACGTTTGGGAGCCATTAGCTTTGGATTTCTTTGTTTAACTTTTCTTTTGTCTTTTTTTTTTTTTTACTTTATTTTACTTTATTTTACTAAAATTTAAATTCTTTTTTATTCGATAACTTTTATACATGTTATTTATATTCATACAAAAATTATAAAAAAAAATTAAAAATAGAAAAATTTATTTACGAGTAAAGACATTTGTAATTTCATTTGGGATGAGTTTATTATAGCTTTTTGAAGGATAATTCGACATAAGGAATAACAATAGCGTACTATAAACGTCATAGTATATTTATTAAATTTAATTAATATATCTAAACCTGTTAATGTATCAAATATTGTTTTATCTAATAATACTAAACCAAATTCAACAGCCTAATTTATGATCCCACAAATAGATTTGTTGGATTTAGTGATTAATGAATTTGATTTCGCATCCATCGATTTATTATTTTGAATCCACACCAATACCTCGAAAGGAATTTGATATTTATTGTATTATCATTTAGCATTTACTATGTTATAAAAACATAACTTGTTATGTCAGTATGTGTAGTAATACAACATACAACAATGAGTGGTCTTTAATTTATAGGATTACTAACTGTAAACATACGTATAAACAACGATGAGGCTAATGCAATGCCAGCTGTGGCCATGGCCCCTCCTTTGGTATTTGTCTATATAAATATAGTGTATTGAATTAAAATAAATAATTTATTAATAGTGCGGCCCCCTCATATATGGTAAGTCTGATCAACTTCACACAAAAATTAATTAAGCGCATCTTATTTGATAAAAACTCAAAAAAATATTTGTCTATGTTGAGATTTCTTTTTCCATATCACTAATTATCACCATTTCATATTCTTCCTGTCATTTTCACTATTATTCCATTTCTCCCTATAAATCATTTCTCCCATCATCTTTTACCACTTTTCACATTCTACCTTAGATATTCTAGATACTTATTTTTTTAATCTTTTTTTACTTCATTATCGTTTCTTCTCTTTTTACAAACTATTTCTCTTATCATTTTTTTCACATTTTCCGTCATATACTCGATATTCTTATTAATTTTAATCATTTCTTTTCTCTACAAACTATTTCATAATGGCAACCGCAGCACTAGAAGAAATTCTACCAAAATAAATTTCAAAGAAAAGGTTAGTCCTTTTTCTTTTTTTTTTTCTTTGTTGCTTTTCATCTTTTCAGTTTGGTTCTAGTTGTTTCTCTTCTTCAAAAGAAACCTTAATAATTTGATCAAACAAAACATTCTACCAAGTTGGATGCTCATCAATATTTTTTATTAAAAATTTTTGGTCCCTCTTTCGTAAAATTCTAACTTCGTCCCTGTATAAATATGTATGCATGTTTATGTTGTACAAGAATCATTTATTTTACTGTTTCTTGATGCTACAATTTAATTTTTGTCATTACAAAATTGTCACTATATTTTGATTATAAATTTGAATCAACTATTTTTTTATGTTTTTGAAATATTGGTTTAAAAAAAGAACAGCTATTTTTCAAACCGGCATATAGATAAATTATAATTTTGAATAAAATAATTTTTTTATTTTTATGAAATAATCGTTTAAAAAGAAATACCCTTATTTTCTAAAATAATATATAGATCGGATTTTAACCTCATTAGATTAAACTCGATTATTTTTAATTTTAGACCGAATCTATTATTATATTCAATTTAGATCTAAATTTAATAAATTTGAATCAAACCCAGCTCATTAAAAACCTACAGTAGATTTGATACTTCAAGTCAAATATTAAAAAAGCGACGTGCTTACTTTTCTAACACACAGGAGAATACATGAATCTTTCTTTTTTTTTTATCTGTTTTTTTTTTTTTTTTTTTCATTTTCATTTTCTTGGTTTGCATGTGAAGAGAAACAACATAGATAAGATTGACGCGATAAGGTAAAAGTTGATTCCTTAAAAAAGACCCCTTTTCTGTAGAATGCACATTGATTTGTAGTTATTTTGAAGAACATGAAATGACATATTTGAAACTGCCCTGAAAGAGACTGGAGTAATAGTTGATTACTTGGGGGTAATGATGGTTTTGCTTTCAGTGAACGCTTGGATTCAAAAAAAAAAAATAATAATAATAATAAAATGATAACAAAAGAAATGTTTTGAGTTTGGAAGACCAAGAAATATATACAGTGACCAAGCCATAAAAGAGGAACAGGTAGGTTTTAAAGAGGTCACTCTCTCTCTCAAGCTTTATGATTTTTCTCTTCCAAGCTTTATGATTTTTCTCTTCTTTAACTGGAACTCAACACTAACTTGAGTGTTAGAGAGCTTCCAGCTGGCTGTCACTGGTTAGACCTCTACAATCATTCTTCTGTGGTGTTTTCTATAAGTTCCACGGAGGAGATGAAGGGAAAGGGGCCTACACTAGAAAGGATATGTGATATTTTCCCTCTCCAAAGTTCTACAAAAATGTATGAGTCTATATAAATCTATATAAAATTTTAATTTTTTTCACTCACTACACGTATTACAAGACTGTAATTTTTATTTATATAAATTTTTACAATTTCAAATATCTCCTAAAAGTGATTAGTTTGGAAAGAGAAATGTTAATTTTTTATAACTAGAAATTTAAAAAATTAATTTTTTATGTTTACAAAAAAAATTAATTTTTAAAATTTTTTAATTTGATATTTTTATTATCCCTTATAGTTTAAAAAAAATTTAAAGGTAAAAACATAAACTTGATCCTCTTAAAAAATAAAAAAAATAAATAAATAAAGTTAAAAGATTAAGTATTTAAAAATTGAGAAGTTGGTAGGCTTTCAAAGAGAGCTTAAATTTTCTAAGAAGACTTCTAAGAGTCAATAGATATTGAAAATTATATTGATACTTTTTATGTATATGTGTGTATATATATATTAAAGGTAGTGTTTGGCAGTTCTATTGAAAATTATATTGATATTTTTTTTATGTATATTTATGTGTGCATATATATATATATATAAATATATATATATATTAAAGGTAGTGTTTGGCAGTTCAATTTTTAACAAAAAGTACTAAACTTTGCTCATTGTGTGCTTGGTAAAATATCAAATTTAGTTACTTTTCTGCTTGCTACAATAGCCTTTCAACTCAAAAGTTACTAAAATTTGTTAAAAGTTGCTAAATATTGTCAAAAGTTATCAAAAATTTTACCAAACATTCAAAAGTTGTAAAAAGTTGCTAAAAATTGATACTTGCTTCATCAAACACATCTAAAATTTTAACTAGTAATTTTTGAAAAAAAAAATCCAAAAAATTGTTAAAAATTGTGTTTCCAAATACATCCTAAGTAATAAATTCTCTCATTGCATCAAAATAAAGTTTAGAAATTGATTAAAACAAATTAACTATGTTAGTTTATTGCACTACGACTATGTTTTATACATGGAAATGGAGTAAAATAGAATGGAATAAAGGTGCGAATTGAATGGAATAGTCATGCCATTTATTTGCTTGGTTGCCAGTATGAAAGTAATGGGGAGTGGAATAGACTTTTCATAATTTGATTACATATTTTTAATGTAATAAAATATAATAAAAACAATTAACATATATTTTTTTGAAAATTACAAAAATAAATTTTATTTTCAAAGCTCGAATTTGAGTTAAAAAAAAGATTCAGGGATAAAATAGTCATTTTATAATTCAAGTTCAAATTGGGCAAAAATTTTCTCAGTATTAAGAAACATGTCGATAAAATATTTTTTTATTTTTTTTGGATGCTTAAAATACAAATATGGTCTAAAAAAAGCTCAAAGATAAAATAGTCATTTTATAGTTTGAATTTAGATTGGACTGAAATTTATTTACTTATTAAAAAATATGTCAAAGATATTGTTTAGTCTTTTGAATAGCTTAGACTACAGATTGGACGAAAAATTGGTCTATGGAGAAAATTGTCATTTTACTATTTGAGGTCGAATTAAGAATAAATTTTATTAGTTATTAAGAAACATATCAAGAAACAATTTTTTTAATTTTTTGGGAAGCCTAAAATGTAAGTTTGGGTAAAAAATAAACCTAGGTGTGAAATGGTCATTTTACATCCCAAGTTTGAATCCAATCAAAATTTACTTAGTTATTAAATAGTATGAAAAAATATTTTTGTTAGCTTTTCGGAAGTCTGAAATATGAATTTGAGAAAAAAAAAAA
>QLOD02000017.1:19797807-19823465 GCA_003260245.2 Sideroxylon spinosum | reverse complement strand
GTAGTATTTTTACAGTTTAACACTTAGATTTGCAATACTGGTAAAATGTTCTAAACAAGAATTAATTTAAAAATTAAAATGAAAATTTATTGAAACAAACTTCTCCACTCTGTGCATAACTTGTTCTGTGGGTATAAAATAATTTTTATGTGCGTTGTCACCACGTATTCATAGCAATCTGCGAATACAAGAAATAGTGGAGAAAAAAGGTCAAGAGTATTTCCAACGAGGTTGTTCTCAGAAATTTATGTTAGTAAATTTTGAGAGAAAGTTGCAAAGAAAAAGTAAATTTAGTAGATAATAATAAGCATATCTTATTTAGTAAAATTTTTAAATTATTTATAAACTAGAAAAATAATAAATTAATGGGTTGCATTCTTTTAGATTTATCAAATCAGATAAATGAGAAATGAATCATAAAAAAAATGAATCGTAAAATAAAAAAAAAAAAGATCTTTTTATCAATTTTATTAATTGAATAGGTTTAATAATAAAATGAGAGAAATCGCACTAATTTTTCTATTTTACCAGTAAGTCTAATGATGGATTACTTTACATTTAATGCACATGGCTAATTTTAGAATAGTAGGTAAGATGTGACATGATGAAAGATATAACGAACTAACTGAATTGTGATTGAAATTTCTGAATCAAATTAATCAAGCAATCACATATAGAGTATAGATAGTAATAGCAAAGAATTAACAAGGAAATCTTTTCTTAAAAATAATTCCACTATATAACTAGGTTACAAGACTCTACTTGAATTCATTATGAATTACTTGCATGAATTTTTTCATTCCTCTCGCTCGATTACACAATGAACCTAGACCAAGTGGATTTTCTGAGTCATACAAAAAGTAAATAGATAAAGAGTAAAAGAAATAGAAGAGCTTTAAACTTTCAAAGTAAAAATCTCTCTCTAAGACTTTATAATATGTCCTCATGACTCATATGTTCATTAGGACAGAATACATATATATAGAGAGATACAATGATGTAGCCTTAAGTAGGCTAAATAGAAGACAGAATGAAGTTAGAAACTTCATAGCTCGAACCCTCGCATTCCTTACACCATGCCAGTGCATCTTGCTTGATCCTTCATGCATTAAAAGCCCATCCAGTGGACCCTATTATTTTTGGATGTCCTTGAAGAGTTCTAATCTTTACATAATTGGTCTTGAATCCATCTTTGACTTGAATGGTAGATTATTCTTTTCGGCAATATGCAGATTTCTCTGGTCTTGAATTATCTTTTTCTTTCCCAAATTAGGAAATGAATATATCATCAATTTTTAATTCCAGTTTTATTTGGATTTGCCATCATTAAACCTTACAATTCGCCTCTCCTTGGGAATTCCATAACAAAACTTAAGTTAAATTTCAAAATCAATCTGCAACAGTTGAACAAATTCATCACACAATCATATGGCAAAAATTTTAAAACAATATCATCCATAGCATAATATTCAAGTTCAAGTTTCAAGTTTATAGGAGCACAAAATATTATTTGAAATTTTTTACTCATCTTTTTTGATATAAATTGACAAGCTCACAAAATAATAAGGGAATAAGAAAAAAAAAGATCAAAAATAGATTACTGGATTTGCTTGAGGCTTTGACCTCACAGCCTTATTTGCGAACCTTTTCAAAAAATTCTTGTATGACCAGTTTTGTACATAAAAAAATTTTGAACACAAAACATAAAAAAAAAAAAAAAAAAAAAAAACAATTAAACAGAGAAGTTCACAAAATATATTAATGAAATTTTTTACTTCACCTATGTTTAAATATATAAATCAATCCTTCAATTAGTACTAATTTAAATTAAAAAATAGTTTACCTTTCCAAATAAATTTTCAAGATTGCATCATGAGATGAATTAAGCCATAAAATCTAACAAATGCTTGTGAACGTGTGAGGAAAAGCCTAATCAAGTATATATTTTCCCCTCAAACAAATCACAAGATGAAAAATTAAGTTTGAGGCACTAAACGAAGTAAGAGCAATTCTTTATTTTATTTTTGGATTTTTTTCTTGAGATTTTATTAATAAATTTTCAACCATCCAAGTTTTTTCTTTTTTTCATGAATATCCCTTCAAGTTCTCAGCAAATTTCACACACTTATGAGTAAGTAGCCTTTTTCTCTATATCATATTTTCCCAACAGCTAGTTATTTTGATAACCGACATGTTAATAGGGTGGCTACACTCGAGTTCATTGGTAGCTCTTCTAAAATCGAATAATTATTCTTTAATTGTTCATCATTATTTTTTAAATGCATCAAATATTAATTCAAGATAAGAGAATGGAAAGATATATATAAAATCAGTCAAATATCTAAAGAAGCATATCAAAATTATAAAAACATTTATCAAAATACTTTTTTTAATCTAAATGGAAATAAAAATTCTTAACCCATCATAATAGATTTGACTAAATGATTGACGCACATTTAAAAACATAGAAATCCTATCCATCTTTTAACAAAAAACAAAATTAGGGCTATGCACAAATACCGAAAAGAGATTCAAAGTGAATTGTGTTCATGGATTTGGTAAAAAGATCATATTTTTGAACAAACAGCCCTAGTTTTAGGAAAGATAGTCTTAATAGTGCTTTTTCTTACATCATTATTTTTTTATTAAAATTTGAATTTTTTTTTTGTCTTTGAAGACTTTCCATATTTTGGTTTAAAAAATTCAAATTCTTAGACTTTTGAAATAGGCATGGATTTTCGGAAGAATTTTCAGAAAACTCAAAAAAGACTTAAAATCAATATGTTACAGAAACTCCAAGGTTTTAGTTTTTGAAAAAGTTTTGGACGTAGTTTAAAGAAAGACCATAGAATTTATAACAATGTGGGTGAATATGACCTTTGATGCCACATTGGAGACACACAGGTACAAAAGGTTTGGTGATTAGCAAAACGTGTACTTTTCACCTTAGGATAAGAAAACTGTTGAGGTATAAACTTTGGAGCACTCCTCTTTGGTGGCGCTCTAGTATGCTTTGGGAAAATCTTTAGAGCTTTTGGAAAAGGTGAAGAAGTTGCTAGCATGGTCATCTCTTCTTTGTATCCTAGGCCAAATTTGTCTCCAAATGGCCTCTGCTTGCTCTAGATCTCATCAATCACGTTTGTATTTGTATTCTTCTTCTCAAGTATCTTACCATCATTTTTTATTTTAGCTTCCAGCTCTTTCATCTTTGCTTGAAGTTCCTCTACAATTTTCTCATTTTCTTCAAGGTTTTCGTCCTTCTCTTCCATTTTTTTATTCTTCTTGTCAAGCTTCATTTTTATCTTTTCTGCAATTTTACACTGAGAATTTTTATTAGATTTTAAAGAAAATAATTTACCTAAGAGTTCTTCATTCTTAATCTTCAAAGCATCTATATCCTGCTTTAGCATTCTGTTTAGTTGATTCTAAATTTTTCTATGTTTCGTCAGCCCATAGCATTCCTTGTAGAATTGACTTTAGGCTTCTTGAATATCACCGTCAAATTCATCGTTAGAATCGTTATTCTTATGGTTTAATAGCTCAGAGTCACTTAAGAATCTTGACAGTGTTCCAATAGAAGAAGTGTGAGAGGTTAAAAAAGTATTAAACTTAACTTTGTTTTTTGAAGAGACTAAGACAGTGGAATTGTTTGAGTCAAGGTCATCGTGTAGGGTTACATTCATCATCTTGACTTATTTCTTCTTCTTGTGACCATATCCTTAGCATTCAAAGCAATGGATCTACTTTAGCTTTTTTCTTATCATTATCTTTTTCAATCTTTTTGAATTTCTTACCTCTTTTCTTGAGGCTTTGACTCTGACTTTAACTCTGACTTGCTGGCTTTGTTGAACTTTGACTTATTGACCTTTGTTGGGATTGGCTTATACTTCTGTGGGTTTGACTAATGACCACTACGACAGGATAGTGATATATTTTAGGATAGTGTTTGAGCCTATGTTATAGCAGCTAGGGTTTTCTAGTTACCATAAAAATAATTGTTTGGTGTGTGAATCATTGTAGAGTGTGCAAAACATCTAATGAATACGTCAGACAAGCAGGACTAGCCAATATTGGTGAACCTGGGTATATCGTATGTTCTTCATCTAGTTGTCTGTGTGATTGTGCTATGTTTTAATCATAAATTTTAACAACCTTTTTGAAATATTTTGTAAGTTGCTTTGCCATCAAAGCCATCTCTTCAAAACTTGCCTTCTCCGAGTCTGATTCATCTTCCTCTTCTTCTTTCATGATCTTGAGAGCAATTCTTTTTGAGGCCTTTCGTGATTTAAGCATTCGAACTTTTGCAAAAACCCCCATGAGGTCCTCAATCCTCATTGAATCTACTTCTCTAACTTCTTTAATAGTAGTAACTATAATATCAAAAGTATGGGAAAGAGAGTGGAAAATTTTACATACCACTTTAGATTCTGGAATAGGCTTTCCAAGATTATGACAAGAATTCATAATATGGCTTAGATGCACCTAAAACTCATCAAACTTCTTACCATCATACATCTTCAATCCTTCAAATTCAGAAAAGTTTTTGAAATTCAGATGTTTTTACTTAAAAGATTTCCTTCATGTGTGTTTTGCAATATGATCCAAGCTTTTCTCATACTGGCGTAGCTTAAGATTTGGTAGAACTAATTGGACAAACAGCCATGAAGATGGCACTCAAAGCCTTGAAATTCCATTCTGAATTATCTTGTTTAGATTTTGTCCACATTAATATTGGCTTTGGCACTATGTGACCATTACTTAATGCAATGGTTCTTCCGATCCATGGACCACAGCAGTCGAAGCTTTATAATGCAGTCCTAAAAGACTGGCTTGCATACGAGCCTTCTAGTAAGAATAGTTAGTGCCGTCGAACCATAGTGGTTTGAAGGTAGGGCCTCATTCACGTGGTGGATTTATCGATTTGGATTAATGATCTCACATAAGCATGTAAAATGACCCGCTTTAATACTATTTAAAATTTTTGAATCAAATCAAATCAATCAAGAAATTATACAAACTAGAGAGATAGTAATACCAGAGAATTAACAAAGAAATCCTTTCGCAAGAAAAAATTTCAAAAATAATTCCACTATATAATTAGGTTATAAGGTTCTAATTGAATTCATTACAAATTACTCACGTGAATTTTTTCCTCACTCTCGCTCGATTACACGATGGACCCAGACCAAGTGGATTTCATGAGTCACATAGAAAGTAAACAGGCAAAGACTAAAAGAAAAACAAGAGAAAGATCATTAAGCTTTAAAATAAAAAATATCTCTCTTTAAGACTTTATAATTTGTTCCCGTGGTTCATATGTTAATTAAGACGGGGTACATAAATATAAAGTTATAAGGATGTAGCCCTAAATAGACTAAATAGGAAATAGAATTAATATAAAAATTTCATAGTTCGAACTATCGTATTTCCTGTGCTATGCTAGCTCGCACCACTCAAACATTCGCACATTCAACACCCATCATGCGGACCCTATTTTTTTGGATGCCTTTGAAGAGTTTTAATCTATATAGAATTGGTCTTGAATCCATCTTTGACTTGAATTGTAGATTATCATTTTTAACAATTCACAGATTCTCTAGGTCTTGAATTATCTTTTTTCTTTTTTAAATTAGGAAACAAATGTATATGTAGTATTTAATTTCAATATTTTATGAATTTGCCATCATTAAACCTTACAATAATGAATCAATTTAATTATAATTCAAACTTTAGTTGAAATTCATATAAAATTTAATTTTTTCATTTTCGAACTAAATCATCGAGATTAGGAATAGATTGAGATGAAGACAAATTATAAATAAGCTTGGTGCATCTAGGTAGTTTCCACCTATCCTTAGGGAAGATGTAGCATGTCAAGCACTGGCAAATAACTTGTGCTTATGACGCTTTTTGACTAAAATTAAATATAGTCAATTTTACTAGTTTATCTTTAAATAGAATTTAAAAAAAAATCACTCCCCTAATATTAATTTTATTCAAATATTCATAACCAAAAGAAAAAAAAATAGAATAATGAATATAGAGAATGTCATATAAGATTTAATAATAAATTTTTAATTGATTTTATAAAAACAACTAAAATAAAAAATATAATTATTACTTATATGTGCTTTATAAAATAAAAAAAATAGAGTAAATATGACTAATTTAAATTTAAAATTAGAATTTAAAAAAATATCTGCTTTTGAGCCTAATTAATATTCGATAATTTTTTACACTTTTAAAATTTGAAACTACTAAGAATTGTGTTATAAGAAAAATAACCTAATTATTATTTAATTTTTTTATTTGTTTTTTTATTCACCTTTATTTTCTATCTACATTTTTAATTTAATTACTAGTTTAATTTAAATATATAAATTTAAAAATCACATAAATTTTTAAGTAAGTGGGTCTCATTTGGAACCCATATGTAAGTGAATTCTTTTTCAGAATTCAAAAAGTAGTAGGTCCCATTTTAGAACTCATGAGTTTTTTACACTTATTATTTATTAAAATCATATGTCACAATTCTAGTATTTTTATAGGCAAAAGAAAAATTGAAATTGTTGTATTTTAGCGATATGAGAATAAAAAAAAAAAGGTTTGCAAATGTAAAATATCTCAAATATTCGTTGAAGAATAAAACTCAATTTTAACAATTGGATCTTAATTTATATGAGAGACATTTTTAAAAAATGATCTTATTTTATTATATAAATAGTTAATCTTACTGATTTAAATTTAAAATTATAATTTAGAAAAAAAAACCCTCTACCAAAACTAATTTTATCCAAATATTTATATAAGAAAAATAGAATTATGAATACAAAGGGTGCCACATAGGATTTCATAATAAATTTTTAATTAATTTTATAAAAATAACTCAAATAAAAATATTATTCTTAATTATATGTGTCTTATAAAATAAAATGAATAGAGTAAATGTGATTAATTAAAATTTAGAAAAATAACTAATCGAGAGCCTATTTGATGTTTGATATTTTTTTTTGTATTTTAAATTTTAAAAATATAAAGAATTGTTACTATAATAAAAATAACCTAATTATTTGTATTTTTTTAGTTGAACTCCATTTTTTTATCTACATTTTTAATTTAATTATTAATGTAATTTAAATATATGAATTTAACAATCATATTAAATTTTTAAGTAAGTAGATCCTATTTTGAAACCCATAAGCTAGTGAATGCTTTTTTAGAATCCAAAAAAGTTAATTTCTTTTCATAACTCATGAGTTTTTTTTAACATATAATATTTATTAAAATCATATACCATAATTCTAGTGTTTTTATAGGTTAAAAAGAAAGTATGGAGTTGTTATGGTTTAGCGGTGTGAGACAAAAAAACATTGTAAATATAAAAGATTTTAGTCATTTATTAAAGAATAAAACTTAATCCCAACCATTAGATATTATTAGTTTGTGAGAGGAATATTTTGAAAAATCATCCTGTTTTATTATATAAATATTTTTTTTTTGGATTTTTTTTTTGTACTAACACTTGCGATGAAAGTAAATAATAAAAATAAAAAAATAATATTATTTTAACACATTATCAATGTAAACATCTTTTAAACAAGCAGGTAAACAAACAAAATGTGTCCATATTACTGCTCATTTTCTTATAATCTATAATATAAATCAATTTAAATCGATTTGACATATATACACATGTTGTTGTGAGAGAAAGGAAAGAGAAATGTTGGTCGGGCCTGTGCCAATGGCACGGACAAAAACTAGTACAAAATATGATGCGTCACTTATGTAAAAATAAATATTAAGTGGATGGTGTATTAAAAGGAGAAGAGAAAGGATGTGCAGGTCATAGTTCAGAATATCAAGGGCATAATCGTCAGAACAAAAATAGGGACTTTTGGCGCCGTCGTACATGTCGTGATCAGAAGCTTTCCTGCAAATCGCCAGTTAGATATAAACCCCACCTTGCCGATGTAACGTTCGTATCCACGCTCTCTCACTCTCTCTCTCTTTCTCTCTCTATCCAACGATTTTATATCTATATCTATATATCTTTATCTATACATTCTCGAAAATGCACAACACAAACCAGAGCTCTCTCTGCGAATCTCGGATGACCCAAGCAATCTCCATCTTTCTGCACTCTCTCTCCTAGTCATTTCTATCTAATGGCGGTCGATTCCTGCGAGGAGGTGAGTTTTCTCAGTCTTCTCTGTCTTGCATCACTGCCAATCCCGCTGCTCATCCAAGTATTTTGGGCTTCGGTGTTGTAATTTTTATCTTCGAGTTCGGGGTTCTTAATTTTATGTTAAATTGTTGATTCCTTCTGGAGAATAGCTCATTAATTATGCAAATCTGTTCGAATTGGTGAGGTTAACTTGATTGGGAGTGTTAGTAATTTTATTCATCAAATTCTCGTGAATTTTTGGGCAAATTTTTAGGGAATTCCGTTTGTATAGTTGCGAATCATGTCCAGTTGACTTCATAAGGCTATGTTTGTTTCCATAGAAAATATTCCCTTGGAAAAAAATAAAAATAAAAATAAATAGTCTCACTGTAATATTTAGTTCTGGTTCTGTGAGCGTGAAGGTAAACTGAATGGAAATAAATGATTGTTGCTGGTCACAATTTTGGGTAACTACTTTCAGTGAAAACAAACAGTGGAAAAAAAGTGTTGAGTGTAAGCCCCTTTTTGTTTTTTTTTTATTTAGCCTACTGTGGAGGCATTATAAATTTTCCCTGAGAAAACTCCACCACCGGAGTGTTTGTTGAGGTATACAATTGGCTTTGGTCTGATTAAGCAAATGGAACCTAAAGAGTTAGTTTATCAAACAACATTCCTGG
The DNA here is from genome assembly GCA_003260245.2 of Sideroxylon spinosum. Lineage (NCBI taxonomy): Eukaryota > Viridiplantae > Streptophyta > Magnoliopsida > Ericales > Sapotaceae > Sideroxylon > Sideroxylon spinosum. Next base: position 19,814,624 of record QLOD02000017.1, on the reverse strand, counting down.
ACCTCTTATAGTGGTACAGAGGCATTATTCATATACAAATCCATGGGGTTTTGGTTCTGATACCCTGCATAGATGACTGTAAGCATAATTTAGTTGAGGGTTTACAATATCAACGATGTCTTACAATTACTCAAGTAAGGGGGCAAAAATGGGGTGTCTACACATGCTTATTGCCAGGATAATTTTATGAAAATAAATTGTGGCCTAGTACACAAGGCTCCTAACTATGCAGTGTTTGGGAAAGGGTAATGCACATAACCTTACCCCTAGTAATTGGAGAAACTGTTTTCGAGTATCGAATCCACGAACTCCAAGTCACCGAGGAGCAATCTTTAAGTTACACAAAAGCTCTCACCCTCAATCATTTTATGAAACTCCTTGTGTTATTTTCTTGTGAAATAGTTTCTCACGCTTGCTTCATTATTGTTATTTTAGTTTTTATCTTAGCCCATATGATGAGCAGAAATGTTAAACTAATACTGGCATTTTACTTTTCGTTTATGCAGGGCCAAGATTCCTATAGCATTTTAGTGTTACCTGATGAAGGCACCACTAATCTGCATTGTAAATCACAGTTAGCTTTATTAGGCTACTCAGAAGTTCTCAAACCAACCGATAGTCAAACGAGAGCAAATGATGAATTGAATTGCCAAAACCATGTCAATCTAGATCTGGAAAATGCAGATGCTTATTCCCCAAACATTATGGATACAGACATTGAAAATTTGAAGATTGAGGGTCCATTAACTGTAAGTTCCATCGTATGAGTATGCATATTATATTTTCTCCTTATTCAAAACCCAAAGAAAGTACAATTGGATCGATAATTTAGTGTTGTGGCAGCATTTGATATACAGTCAACTGGTCATACATGCTGCCTTGGTGTTAGGCATCCTTTTTCTGATTTCATCATATGTTTGATTGAAATATGATTTTACTTGTGGAACTTCAACTTCAATGTGATGAATAATTAGCATTTGCAGAAGGCATTGCAGCAGCAGATTAGCTTGCAGATAGGGGAGAAATTCATGCAGTTTTTAATGAATGACAGCTTTGTGTTACCCAAGTTTACTTCTAAAGGTATATAAACATCATCATTGCTTTCTCTTGGTAAATTTTTTTTATTATTTTTATTTTATTTTATTTTATTTTTTTGTTTAGTAAACTCTGGAATTTATTTTTTGTGGTCAAATAACAAATACCGTCCATACCTCTCAGTACTTACCCTCTCCCTCAGAATATTGTGCTGATGAGCAAGCTGTAACGGAGACCTTGTGCCCCTGAAAATCTGGGCTACATCTGGCTTAAGAATGTTTCAAGCATAGCCCATCAGAAAAAAAAAAGAAAAAAAAAAAAGGAATGTTTCAAGCACGCTTCTAGTTAATGGCTCAGTGTGTCAATATATTCTGACAAAAATCAAAATAATACCGAAAGTAACTCTTGATAAGTTAAAATGGACGACAAATCCTCTTATTAATTTTATTACTGGGTAGCATGAGGGATCTAAAGGTTTAACCATGTACAGTAAGCATGATCTGACTATAAGATCATGCTTGAGAGCATCATGGAATATAGGAACTCCTTAAAAGGGAAAAAAAAATGGCTATGGATCCAAATCCAATATCTTGGGTCAAAGGTGGATGCATGACACTGTCCAGGCATGGCTATGGACCAATGTTGGTTCTTGCATGCATGCATGCATATAAGCATACAGATTCTTTTTTGTTTTATTTTCTTGAGCAATAACATCTCAACATACAGAGCCCCATAGAAAACCACTTAGCGAAGAACTTATTAAACTTCAAGGGAATCAGTCACGAAAAGGTATATCAATCTCTCATGGCCTCCCTGGTATGTGAACCCCTTAGCTCGTGAAGAGAAACATGAGAATGAGATAAAAACATAGAAGCAAAAAAGTCTATGAGGACAATGATAGTAAGGGTACTAGCTAGCACATATGGAGAGACTTGAGTCCAAGAAATCACAGAGCCAATGCTTTAATACCAATATACCATGTTGTTCTACCACTTTCTGAAAAGCCTAATCTCGGGGTATGGGTTGATAATGTAAACTCTCACAACTTAAATATATGTACAAGTGTGATGTAAAAAGTGATTTCTTTTAAACTCTTCTCCTTTTTTTTCCCGTTGTGTGTGCATGTGTGTGTGTAATTAGTCACATGGTTTCTTCCCTTATAAATCAGTTCATGACTAGTCTTAATTAGAAGGTGCGTACTATTACATTATTACTTTCTAGTTATTCTCTTCTTAGAAATCAGTCCGTGTTTTTGTCTTAATTAAGATATGCATATTGTCAACTCATGCTTGCCCAGGTATCATTTTAGATTACTAGTCTTGGCATTTGTGAATAGATATATATGTTTGCAATCGTATGATATGTGACAAACAATATTTCTTTGGTGTTACAGGTAAATCTGCAACTGAAAGGGAAAGGGTTCATGAAATTCCTAATAACAGAACAAGGAAATATAAGCGCTCCGCTTCATTCAATTCAAGAAAAGTTGTTCTCCTCTTCTCTGTCTTGTAAGTACCTGCTACGTCATCCACTTTACTTATCCATTTGAATGTCTTATGCATTGTTGTGTGTTTGGGAGGGAAAAAGAAAAAATGAGAGAAAAGAAGAGAAACGAAAGGATAAGTGATTTTTCTTCCATTCGTTTGGGAGATTAGGAGTAAAAAGATGATGATTTTCTCTCTCTTTATGAATTGAAAAGAAATAGAAGGAAAAGAAATTGTGGGTTGTGGTTTTGCCTTGTATCCTTGTTACTATCACTAGGTGACGGCTGTAGTTTTCTTTTCTTGTTCTTTATTTGATGGGTGAATTTGTATCATGTATAAAATATTTATAATGAACTTTTCTTCTCTCTCCATTTACGACCACTTTGGGCAGATGAAAATGTTGAGATATTGAGCTATATTTTCTTTCCATTTCTTCTTTTTTATTCCCTCATTAAAAATCACAAAAGAGAAAAACTTATATCCTTATCTCTCCCTTTTTTTCCCTCTCCATTTCATTGCTCCCAAACGGGGTGTTAGTTGAAAATTTAATAGGTGTAAATTGAACTAGCTAGAGTGCAAGACTTCCATGTCTAGCCATTAGTTATTAACTCTACATTTTTCACTCTTTCATTTTAATAATTGAATTGTCAATTTTCATTTCCAGGTCAAGTATGGGAACAATGATACTGATATATCTGACACTGAGAGTGAGACAGATTGGTGATGGGTCTGTTCATGCCTGATGAATTCTATTCATGCCCTCCGTGGGTACATCTTCCTTTTGTGGAAGGAGTTCCTCTGTGTGAGTTTCTATGACTGCTGTTAGGTCATGAGACTTCCTTTCATTTTTGTTTTATTTCTAAATTTCCTTTCAAGGTCTCCTTCCTCCTCCTTCACTGTACATAAGATGAATATAATTCTTGTTAATTCTCTCCAGAATTCTGCTGTCCCCTGTTTATTACATGTAATGCATGCTTGAATGAAATGTTGCCGTATGGTTGAATTACACCTTGGGTTGGAGTCGACTTAATTACTGGCTTATTTGAGCTCAACTCAATATATTTGTATTGGATTTGAGCTTGGGTTGTGTTGTCGTTTAAGTAAAATTGCATCATTTTTATCTAAAGCATAATAAATTAAAACAAACAGTTCAATGAGACCCAAAAATGTACATCGTTTTATTAAGAAAATATTAAGATATTATTATTCTACTGAATAGGATCGCAAGCTTTTCAGTCTAGAACTTCAGGCTTGTGTTTAAGCAAGCAATAAATTGAGCTTCAATTCGACTTGTTAAAGGTCCGGAATCGGGTAATTGCTTGTGGCCATACTTATATGGAATCTTTTGTTATGCTATAATCCAACCACTTAGAAAATTCATTGAACCACAAAGGATTGAATCTTCTTGATAATTCTTCAAATTTCCTTTATGGATAGTTTACGGAGTTGACAAGAGCTTTGTAATAAATAAGCCTTATGAATTCTTTCCTAAATATTTTCAATTCATACTCTATAATTCGAGGACGTAATCCTAAATCTGTAGGAAGATCTAGCAAATTGACTTCTATGTGACTTATTTTTTATGGCTTGTCGCAACTAATAGAAGATAATGACTGACGATGAGTTTTTTTTTTTTTTAACATTTTTCTATAAGTATAATTTATAAAAGACAGAAGAAAAACCCTCAAAAGAAAAAAAAAAAATCAAATAATTAGCTTTAATTAATTTCTTTGAAATTAGCCAGCCTACAAATGTTTTATATTCAATCTATTAATTACTAATAAGAACAAATTAAAAATGAACAACCAAGTTTTTGCATAAATATATTAGATTTGTGCTGGAGAATAAAATCCTGAGATAATTATACAGATTTAAAACACAATTTTGTAAACATCACTAATTAAACAGAAATCAATGAGCAAATTATCACCCAACCAAAATATTGAGATATGCACATATAACTTGAAACTAAAGCGCCCTAATTTTTATTTTAGAACAATATTTCAATTTGAAACCCTAATCAATTAAATAATCAAATGTATTTCAATAGCTACAACCTTTAACAATTAATAAGCAAAGTAAAGATGAGATGTAACTTCAAATAAAGAGATTCTTTTGGGTCTTTGTAAAGCTATAAGAATAGGGTGTCGAAACTTGAAGGCTCTTTGCTCGCATAGGTCATTAAACCAATGAAGAGGGATTTACTTGGTTTTGAATGACGATAAGAGAAGAGTCAAAGAAATAACTTTTGAAAATCATTGTGATATATATATAATTTTTTAACCCATTTTACCTTTTCATTTCATCTCTCAACTGCAGGTGCAATTTGTGACATGAGGACAGTGGCTAGAGCCGCAAGCTTTGGGTGAGACAAGTGACAAACATTGGGTGGGACAAGTGGGGCAATAAAAAGGGAGTGCATTTTTGTCTTATTAAAATTTAAAGAAGGTTGAAATGTAATTTTAACTCGAGTAGGGTCATCTACCACACTAGACTAAATATCTTTCCACCACGTAGTATGTTCAGAAATCTTATGGAATCGAATGTTTATCATTCTCATTGACCAAAACTCACCCTTACTTAAACTTGGCTCATTCATATATTGAATTTAAAAATTGTACTCAAACTTACAAATTTGCTTTATTAAACAAAAATTAACGCACTTTTAACAAACTCGAATGCTAGATTTGTTTATGGCCTAGCCAATCAATGACATGAACTCACAAGAAAAGAAACTCTTGACACATAATTTCAGCCTTTTGTACTCTTCTAAATGAAAATGAAATCCTGACTACTGGTTCATAATCAAATACAGATTATCTCTGTAAAAAAATCACATCTCAAAACGTTCAACTAGCAGTGTCCTTAGAACAGACCAAGTATAGATTCATCCCAGCCAAGAGTTGAAACAAAGGCTTTTGTATCGAAGAGAGAGCATCACACTAACTGCTGCCGCAATCTAATAACTTCAGAACTAGCTGAAAGCTCAAATCTTACCTACAATTATAGGCTATCGAAACTATTCTCTCTCAACATACATTCTTTAGCATGGACAACCTCCCCCTTGCTGCTCTGAGTTGGACGCATTTGAAGTAGGCTTCAAATTCACGTCAACCATGTCATCCCTGGTGGTGGAGGAGAGAGTCTCCATCCCCGGCAAGGCAGCAGCAATCTTGCGGAACAGTGGCTGCAATTTATAGATTATAATTAGGATGCCAATTTTTTTGAAGAGCCGAATGTTTGCATCAGAATAGGGTCGTCATCATAATCATCATCATGCATCATAAATTGAAAAATTGTCAACCTAACCATGCCAATGGGAAATATGCTATAAAAGAAACACTGCTATCCGAGTATGCAATGGGTGTGGCACAAGTAAAGATGGGAAGATCATTCATTGTTATTGTACTGAAAATTACTGGATACTTTTGCCTCTTTGGAAATAAAAAATAAAAAAATTGAAACAAAGGGCTAATTGTCTCTGCACCTTGATATTGAATCCTGCTTTTGCACTAGTTTCTATGAACATGACCCCAAACTCGCGGGCCTTGGCATCTCCTTCTTCAATTGACACTTGCCTGTTTAATCACCAGAAGAGGGCCATCAGAATGATTCCAGCGAGAAAAAGAAGAACTCGTCTTCATTTCCCTTGATAAAGACAAGCATAATCTTAGCATATGGAAAAATTCTAATACTTGTTATCTACAATGCTAGGAAAACTAAAATTTGTTTTTAAACATTGAAAAACCAAAACTAGAAAATATGAAACAATCTTCGTCTAAAAATCATTGGTTATTAGTAAAATATTAGACATAGCCATTATGGATACTATCATGAACCCTTGTTTGTCATAACCATTATGGATACTATCATGAACCTTTGTTTAATTCGGGATAAATTAAGCTTAGCACTCCTATAATTTATCACCAATTTTACTTCAAGATCTTTACCTTGAGTAATGCCACTTTGCTTTTGTACATTTCGATCACCCCATTTTACCTTCTTTCATCAATTTTTTTAATGGAAAATAGACACATGGCGTTTTTTGTTGCATTTTTTATTTTTTAATGATAACTGATGGAATGGGTAAAGTGAAACTGAATTAAATATCTAAGGGACAAAGTAAGACAAAAGTACAAGTCCTAAAATGAGATTGAAGGTAAAGAATAAGAGTGCTAACTGTAATTCACTTTTTCTTTATTACAGGAAATGTGTGTAAGGAAACCCCAGATGGAAGCCGAAAAGAGGAACAAATTGAGTTAATAAGGTTTAAACTCTCCAGAAGAAGAAAATAAACCCAACATGGTTCTATCAATGGAAAATGGGAAAGCAAGCAACATGTTTCATGATTGTTATCTGATACAGCTGGTAGCGGAGTCATATCCTAGCAAATCCCTAGCTAGATAGAAAAGGAAGACATCTAACATGATTGAGTGCTCATGAAACAAGAAAATATGTAATGCATCATTCTATTCCCCACCTTTTATCAACGAGATCAGTTTTATTCCCAACAAGAACGATAATAACGTCACTACCTCGTTCTGTACGTACTTCTTCAATCCACTTGGAAGTGTTTAGAAAAGATTGGCGATCTGCAAAAGTCGGCACGTAACAAGAAGCAAAGTTCAAAAGAACATTAATCAACAAGTAAATACAGTTACTGTAGGTGACTTTTGACACGTCATTCGTACGGCAGTGTCCCCTCCCCCTCCTTCTCAAGGCAAGTCCATTGCCGCAATAGTGAGACCATCCCCACAAGGAAGGGGCTCCCATCCCTTAGGATGAGATCCCTTTGGCAAATCACCCCCATGGGGACATTTCAGGCTGAGGGGCATTTCAGGCACCATGGTGACATGCTGTAGATAACACATAGCAGGGATCAACTCCTCAGTTTAAGAGTAAGGCCTAAGAATTCCTTAGCTGCAGGGTTTTCCCCTTCTAAGAAGCCCCACAAATGCATTACTGCTCACGAGACCATCAGGAACAAACAATTCAGCTGTTGGAGTTAGCAGATTTGCCAAAGAAGCTTCGACCAACCCAGTGAGAGATTATCATTTCCCGACCAAAATGTGGTCATACAAGTACAATCACGATTCTCATATCAGCTGACAATGCAGGGACACCGCACTACCTGGCCAAATGTACCCACACCAACAATTGGGTCAAGATACACAGAGTTGGCCACCTGGCCAAGGACCATCATCCCAAGTGCATGGAGGCCAACCCTCTTGTCCTAATCCCCCATATAAACACCGCTCCTCCAGTAGCACCAAGGAGGACTCTTTGAACTTCGGCAATAGCCTCACTCTTGTGATCTCTCTCTCTCTCTCTCTCAACCCGAGTTGTCCTAGCTTCCACTCTGCTCGTCTTTCAATGGGTCGTGCCACTAATGATGATCGATATTGTTCCTAACTTAACAAACCGTCTAACTGTAGTATTCATATTGCATGAAATAAAAATAAAGCTCTAGTGAAATCAATTTCCCATCCTTTACTCTGTGCATTCATACTAGCATGAAACTGACACTATATAATAGAAGAAATAAGAAAAAATCAGTTTTCTCTTATTCAGACTATACTCACTAGCAACATCATAGGCAATCACTGCCACAGAAGAATCTCTTATGTAGCTTGGAATAAGACTTCTAAATCTCTCTTGTCCAGCAGTGTCCCTGTGAAGTTGGGATATTTAATTTAGAAATGAATATTACACTTTAAAATACTCCACTAGACCCAAACAACTTGAGAATCATTAGATATGTACCTAAGATACTTGGAAATACATATATATATATATATAATCAGAAATATGATGCTAAATTTATATACACATATTATTTGTATTGGATGAGAGCAGTAATTGTAACAGCAGCACTAAAGAAAAGGGGGAAAACAAACATTTCAATACTTTTTTCAGTAAGTTTTATACTAAATATAAGTAACCTCATATTATTTCCACATTTGCATGGTAAAATCTCCATGTTTCTGCTTTAAAACTTTCCATGACAAAATAAATATCCCAGTACGCAAGGAGAATATATGAGGAAGTATATTTTTGCAAATATTTATTGTTTGGAATATAAGAAAGGCATCATACCAAAGCTGCAAGCAAAAGCAAATGTTTGTTAGTATTGATTATCTGGAACATAAGAAAGACATCCTACCAAAGCTGCAAGCGAATCGTTCGATCTTCAAGATACATTGTTTTAGACAGAAAATCAATTCCAATGGTAGCCTGCAATTCAAATTGGCCAAAGTAAAGAAACAGAAAAAACGAACAAAAAAAGAGAGAGAGAGAGAGTTTTAATTCCAATAATGAATAATTTAGTTTGAAATATAGCATTGAATGGTCAAAAGGGAGCATGGAGCTGGAAGAAAAGATTAAAATATTGTTCTCTGGTAAGTTGTCTCAGTTAGTATGGAAATGGAAGCATTAGTAACATTACCCAAAAGTTCTGAAAGTTGTATAAAAATATGAAAATATATTGAAATGTTTAGAAGTATAATTGAAATATATATAAACTAGGCTAAAGAAGACACACATAGTATTAGCGCAGTAACTAATAGTATTTTTAAGAAAAGAGGAGCAGTTAAGGCTTGTTTTAGGCATTCAAAATCGTGACATGGCTTGAAAATCAGGTAGACAAAAATGATTCACCCTTTTTATATTAGTATAGATATATGAAAGCCTAATAGTAAATTAATTAAATAATTTATTGTTTTGTTATATTGTGGGGTTTTTAATACGTTTTGATAAAAATATTATAATTATTATTCCACTGGTGTTTCATTTTGGTTTCTTAGAAAAATAGAACTTTTTGGCCGTTTCATGGAAAAGAAACAAATTTTGTTCCTTGACTGGTAGTAATTTTCCTGATGTTTATATATTTAATGCATAACCTAGAATTCCCACCTCAAGATGTAATTCCAAAGATGATTGCATGACATCATAAGATTAAGAAACTTCACCACAGATGTGAAATTGCATCCAACAAAATTGGGTGTGTATAATCTACTATTTTAAAATTTTGATATCTGAAATTCACTTCTCCAATTTACTAGAGATTGAGGATGCAGATGCCAAAAAAGTTGGCAAAACAAAAAGAGGATTCCATCAGTTGGACTTCGCTAGGTACACTTGCAGAAATTGGCATTGCCCCTATTGCCTTTGGCATCACTGCTTTATGTCCTTTCCCCTTTATTGTATTAAAATTTTTAATCAATCAACTTCAAAACTGATGCAAATCTTATTGATGTACACATATTTTTCTCGGTTTAATTAACACGTGTGTGTTCAGAGATGGAGCTACAGCATGACCAAAGGGGCCACGACCTTCCCCTTATTTACAACTTTGCCAATAGATCTATAAAATTTATAATTTTATACGTATAATGTTCCCCCACCTCCCCCCCCCCCCCCAAAAAAAAAAGATATTCATTTTCAGAAGTACACAATCCATTTAATGTTAATGTGAAACACTAAACAACACAAACAACATTCGGTCTGTTCAAAAAATAAATAAATAAACCATATATGGAAACTTTTTTAGAGCCTTAATTTGCACACCCCTTCCCCGGTCAAAAACAAAACCTGGCTCCGTTCTTGTGTGTGTTCTAGTTGTCTCTGTCCTATTTCCTTCTCCAGCTTAATCAATAGATAAGGATCAGCACTGGTGGCTAATTGGTGAAAAAGGTCCTCATAATTGTTCCATATTTTCTGGTTTAATTTTTACATTTCACAAATCTTAGATTTGGAACTCTTGTAGATCTAACATTTCTGAACTTATATGTGATTTGAACACTTGTTGGTTGTTAAACCACAACTATACTCAAACCCGATTAACATAAATTCAACGTCCATTGCATACTGCTTCCCCTATTTCCACAAGGAGCAAGTCAAAAACAAATGATTTCACCTTCAAAAAAGGTATTACAGAAAAAGGTCCGAATATTATTTCTCTCATTTCTATAGGAACCAAGAGAATTGTAATTACAACTATACATGTGGCCAAACATTTTGACCCATTTTACGTTTGGAAGAGAAAAAATCTTTCAAAGCATAAGGATTTCCATACAAACACATATGACTCACACACACCTATTTTAATCATCTATAAAAAAACATAATTTAAATATGACTTATCTTCTAAATCAATTATCGTCAAACACATGACATGTGGGGCCTCAATGAATCCACGACCAAATTTACAAAAAGAAGATCATTTGTTTACGTGAATTTTCTTCAGAACATCAACTCGCATAAAAAGCCCTATCACCTCAGAGAAGATGGAATCGAGTCAAAACGGATCGAAAACCAAATCAAGGCGTAGAACCACAAGAAACAAAATATCAATGACGTGGAAATTCCGAGGAATCAAACAGAAAGTGTGAGAGAGAAACAAGTAGAATTACCTGATAGGTGGTGTCAAACTTGTCGTACATGAAGCGAGTGATGATGCTGGTTTTTCCGACGGACTGATCGCCAAGGAAAACCAGCTTGTATTTAGCGAGAGGTGACACAACCGCCATTGGATTGAGCTCGCAAACTCTCTTCCTCTAAGCTTGAGAAGAAGAGATCTGAATCCAATCCGATATTTTGTCAAATGTCGAGATATATATATACATATAGAGAGAGAGTTTCGGAGGAGAGATGGAGACAGAGGAACCAAGCAACCTGTACTGCTTTCTACTTTGATTTCATTCAATTTATATATACAAAATTGGGAGAAGAAACCGCCAACCCCGCGAGTCGAGCTCTTTAAAGTCGCACGTGAACGAATTGTGCCCCTTATCTCACGTGGAATGACGTTCACGTCCTCCGCGTTTGGGTCGGCTCCACAATGGACCTAAAATGGACCCATCCTTGAGCAAGTTCTAAAATTTTAGATTTGGCTAAGTTGATTATCCAATAGGATCGAATCATTGTAACTTAATTTTTATTGATTTCATGTGAACATTTTATAAAAAATAAGCTTTGAAAAAATGTGAGTCAAGCACAGAACAAGTTATACATGAGCAATTCTACATCCGCTGTTCAAAATGTCATTGGATTTCAGAAGGATGCTTTACCTATAAATTATCATGGATGCCCTATTTACTCAGGGCTCTTGAAGATCACTTATTTTGATGACTTAGTGCTAAAAAGTCCAGGGAAAAGACTTCTAGCAATCGCTTGTGATCTTTTGGTGGTAAACTTATTTTGATCTGGCATGTTTTTTTTTTTTTTGAGATACACATTCACTTATTTCATGTCCTACGACTGTTAGCAGGTGTCATTCATCAGTTATAGAAACTATTCACTAAATTTCTTTGGGGGATACTGTTAATGCTAGAAAAATTATTAGTACAAATGGTCCAATGTTTGCTTCTCAGTGAACGAGGGTAGGTTGAGGGTTCACTCCTTTGTTGATTTGTCCTAGGCTTGTGAGGTTAAACTCTAGTGACACTTCAAATCACAGCAGTCTTTGTGGGCCTCTTTTCTTAAGGCTAAATGTCACACCTTGAAATTTACAACCTGAGGACATGGGGATAGTGGTAGACCTAGGAATTTGGGTCAGCATAGGCCTAATTACAAGTAAAAAAGTTTTAAATTTCATATAAATGTATAAAATACGATAAAATATAAAATACTATGTATTGATATCAAATGTTTTTTTACACAAAATAACCTTTAAAGTTACAAAACAAGCTACAACAATCCCTTTCGTTCTTTCATATTCAGTAAACATTGCAAAAGAGCTTCATTGTCAGTGGCTTCAAATACGTCTCTTTCAATGCATATCACCAAGTAATCATTTATTCATTCATCCCTTATGCGATTACGTAATGAAGTCTTTATAATATTCATTATAGAAAATGCTCTCTCAATCGATGTAGTTATAACTGGTAAGATTAGAGCCAATTTCACTAGCAAATATACCAATGAATGAACAACATATTTTTCGTCTTGACTTATTTTTGAGCAAGTCCACCAATCCCCATCACTTGAGAAAACTGATCATTAGACATAATATCTACAATATAGGTCTCAAGTTTATTATCAATTATTATAGAATCAAATGGGAAAAAATCAAAGGGATAAAATTTTGCAAAATGAAACAACTTTCTCTTATCAAAAGTAGAGAATGAATTATTAGGATCAAGAGATGCCATACATAACAATAGCTCCGTACTCACCTTATTAAAATATTTATTTTTTGAAGTTGCATATCGATCACTGTATAAAACAAATCAACCTGATAATGGTGAAGATTTGTGGTTTCTTAAGTATTGCGACTTGATCTTCCTTAGACTACAAAAAATCTTTCATGTTTGGAACAACTATGTCATGTTTAGAGCAAAAGGTAGAAACTTCATCCATCAAAATTTTCCATCCGTCATCTCTCAAGTTTTGTGGTTGTTGCTTGGATACATTGACAAGAGTCATGATATTTACAATATCTTAATTTCTCCTTTGTAATGCTTGTGACAACTAATTTGTAATTCCTAACACAGTTTTTATTAAATGCAACTTAAATGCAAATTCAAAAGATTGGATAGCATTCGATACATCACTTACTTCGGCTCTTTGGTCTAAATATACTCCATCATCGAGTACATCAATCACTGAGGAGAATAATACAATCAAACTTAACAATGTCTGATAATGTGAACCCCAACTTGTGTCTCTCACTCTTTTCATTGTTGCTTCTTGATTCAAACCCTGCCCAATCATAATTTCACCACCATAAATTCCTTTAAACACCTTTTCAAATTTTTGCACTCGTAGAATATTCTCTTTTTATAAGAGGCTCCAACAATATTTGATAAATTTGTAGCTAAATTAAAGAATAAACCAATCTTCTTATGTTTTTATTTTCAACTGCTACAAATGTCAATTGAAGTTGATGAGCAAAGCAATGGACATAAAAATTAGATTCATGCTCCAACATAATCAAAGTTTTTAGGCCATTGAACTCACCTTACATGTTGCTAGCTCTATCATAACCTTAGTCACGCAAACTTAACATACTCAATCCATGTGTAGCAAAAAGAGACTCAATAGTTGCCTTAAGTGATAGGGCAATAGCATCTTCAACACGAACAATGCCAAAACAACACTCAATGATGCATTCTCTTTTGTTCATGTAACGTAAAATAACATCATTTGTTCTTTTACTGATATGTCACGGGACTCATCAGCTAAGATAGAGAATAATTCATCTCTTATATCTCTTAGGATAGCATTTGTGGTCTCAACTGCACAAGCATTCATAACATCTTTTTGAATTGTGGGAGCTACATTTTCGAGTTTTCGGGAGCATTTTTCGATATAGTTTTCTTGATAAGCTCACATTGATTCGCATAGTACTATAAAAGTTCAATGAAGTTTCCTCAATTTCTAGATTGAATCGATTCATCATGACCACGGAAACATAAGCCTTGACATAAAAGAAACCTAATGCAATCAATCGACACCGTCAAATAAATACGATAATCAATTCGAGCTTGATGGGATTGATTTGATGAACACACTTCAATATTTTGAGTTTGTTTTATTAAATTCTCACAAGCCCCCACACATTTGCTATATATGCTGTTGTGGTCTCCAGCATACCTATTTAGTCTTCCTTTTGTTTTCCAATTTGTAAACCCTCGACCAACAAATGAATCACTACCCCCTTGTTCATCATGTTCAAGTTAAACAGATAACAACAGGAAAAAACTGCATCTTTTGCTATGCTGTACTCCAACCAGTTACCATGTTCATAGAACCACACAGGTTTAAATCTACGTTTGTGTTTTCCAAATGGTCTCCAAGGAAAGACATGATTTCTAGTTTGACAAAGGCCTCTTAGCAAATATTCTCTTCGAACTCTCTCTCTCTATTAACATTATAAGCATAAATACTTTTTCTTAATCCAAGATCACCAAGAAGATTATCTAAATTGGCATGTAAACTGAGAGTTGGAGTGAGAGGAATATTTAAAGAGATTTGTGCATTATGAGGACTTTAACATTCTTGAGAATTAGAATCTTCCACTTCAATTCCTTTTTTTCTTCTTATAGTATTTTCCATAGCTATTCAAAATAAAATAACAGCTATTAGTGTCATAATTAGCACATCTAAATTGCGGATTTCAAGTCTTTGCATTATCACAAAATCAAAACAACACAAATCCTACACTAACAATTAGGCTCTCTAACACCCAATAAAAGGGTTGATTACTTTGCCCCATAAACTAACAACCCTTTTGCAACCAATGACAAGTCATAAGAGAGTAGGGATTTTTTTATTTTTATTCTTTTAATCCCTTGAGAAATATTATAATGGCTTGAAATTGCCTCTTAATGGAATTCATACTTTTGTATGTATTTGCAGATTAAATTAAAATGTTCCTTCTTTCTTCTCTTTTAGGATGGTAGATGTTTGGGCTTTCACAATAGGAACCTGATAATAACTTTAAATTCTCATCAATTAATAAATTAAATAAGAACCCAAAATATAGAGGATGTGTTTTGATTTTGAGGAGTTTAATTTAATGTTAAACAATTATTTGAAAATTAAACTTAATCGGGGCTGCCATACTTCTCTTAGTATTCCACTTTTGTATTTTTGTTTAGTTGTACCTAACTAATATTTAGTCTTGCTTATAAGGTTTGGGTGGTTTGATGCCCCACATTAGATTGATTTTTAACTTTTACCAAGTTTCTTCAAAATTTTTTCACTTTTTTGAGTAACACACCTGAATCTCTATAATTCAAAATTTATTTATTTTTTATTTTTTGGCCAAAGTTTGGCACTATAACATAATATATCATATTTTTTTAAATAAATTTTATTTTTAGGTCTACAAAAAATTCTTAGATTTATCAAAATAACTTAATTGCATAGTACTCTGTCTTTACTTAGTAGCAAAGGCATGTCAAGCAAGCCTTGAACTCATCAATAGCTGGCAAAAGGTTTTATATGTTTATGAGCACTACGATGATGATTAGGAATCCAACTGGGTAGCTTAGGTTTAGTTCTGATTTGTTTGGTTTGAAATCCCCAAAATCCAAAAGATGTAACAAATTAAGAGAATCAATGAGTCAAGCTACACTCTTAAATTGATTCTTTTTCACTTTTGGCTACCTCTATGTAGAATTAATGAATCGAGCTTGTTTGATGCCACTAGTTGGGCGGTTTAACGCCAAGTGAAAGGGTTGATTTCTAGTTCCCTCAAACCAACACAATATATGTATACATACCTTCTAATATATATCAAACCAGAAAAAGAGATTACCAAAACAAAGCTTGGTTGGAATAAATACTTGTTGGCTATTACAGATTGATCATCAGCGCCACTCATGGTGGCTGTCGGTGGGGAAGAGAGACCGTGGTTGCCAACTTCTCAGTGCCACTCGTGGTCGTTATCAGTGGGGGGAGGGGAGAGAAAGCGAGGCACAGAATCAGGGCAGATGATAGTGCACCACACACACAAAAAAGCGTGGGCACGGCCGTGCGCACACACACGCACAAATACACATAGAGGGCTAAGGGCTTTTTGTATGCGGGTCATCGGGTCAAGTCATGTAATCTCTAAAATCCCAGTATAGGCCTTTCCCTACTTTGGGTACTTCGTGGATCCACCTCTGCGTGGAGACAAGACCCACAAATACGCATCAAACTACATCAAATATAATCAAAGTAGAAGTGAACTAAAATAGTCCAATATTCAATTTCTTGAATATTTAAAACATATTAAAATTAACCTACAAAGGACTACATAACTATACCATAAGTATGGGTCCAAATCAATACTTCATTACATTACAATTCAAAATTGTTGGAATATAAAGTAAGACAAATCATCCACCTGTAATAGCCCAAGATAGCTAGCTAGCACACTAGTCATTCCCAAGCATTAACCCATGCATCACCAACTGTAGTAGGGATGAGCACTAAATTCCACGTGTGGTCAAAAAGTGTTTATAAGATATAATTTCTTGATCATGCAAAACGGTCAACACTTAATCAATATGAATAAAGTTAAAATCTCATAATTTCCAAAATTTTCCAATTAATCATATTGCCCTAATTAAACAGTTACTTAGCCATGATCTCACAATCTCATACTAAAATAAATCATATCACATCATTTACATCACTACACATCAATCCTTACCCATGTGAAGGTAAGTCAAGGTGACGATTTTATTTGACATATAAGTATCTTAATGCCTCAAGTTGCATTCAGCTTATATGAGTATATATATAAATAAACTATATTAAAGAATTAATTTTTACACAGTTGGTATGCATAATATATACACCCAC
>QLOD02000017.1:19705274-19737567 GCA_003260245.2 Sideroxylon spinosum | reverse complement strand
TATGTCCAAAAATTTGTATCCTTTCTATAAGTCAAATAAATAAGTTTCAAAGAAATTAGCTCTACCAATTTTACCATGTTTATTATTGGTACCAATTTTACCATATTTATTATTGGGAAAGGGTTTTGAAGGTGTAAATCCAGTCTATTATCTAATTAATTAAAAGGAACCCTTTTTTTTCCAACTCATCCTTATTTTTTTACTGTCCACCATCATCAATAAGAATTATAAGGAGAATTTAATTAAAAAAATCATATTAATTAGTACAGACATTAGTGATTGTGTTTGAAATTGTATAAATTAGTATAAAATTATAAAATTTGTAGTCTCTTAATTCATGTTATAAATAAAAAAATTTGAATTTTATGGAAAGGGTTACAAACAACCAATTATGTTTTTGCTATTATGGATAAATACTTGAAACTGAAATGCGTTCGGTACACCTAATAATGCCTTACCAGGCACCCACTTGAAACTTTATCTAAAAGTATGTCCGCATTAATTTTGAATTAAACAAACGTAGGTTGCTTGAACTTCTTTTTCTAGTTAATTCGAAACACTTACACTTTATTTGAAAACATTTTTCTCTTAAAATTGATTTTATTTTAAAATAAAGAATTGAATTAATTTAATTTAATAAATAAAATTTTATATTTAGAAAATATATTTGAATTTAAAAATTGAATTAAATTAATTTATGAAAAATACCAAATTTAATCATGCTAATAGGAAATAAAAAATATGATAATATGATATTTGTCCACTTAGTTAGGTGACTTAGGAAAAGAATGACTTTTCATCAAATTTTATTATTTTAGATTACATTTCAAATGATATAGAGATTTTAGAATTTAATTAATAGAATCGAATTAAATTCAACTCATAAAATTTTATTTTCATTTTAAACATAAAAACTGATAAGAATTCTCAACAAATAAAACAAAATCATTAAATTCACTGTTTCAAACAAAATGTTAAGTATTGCATTCATTAAATTTAAAAATCTTAAAAGTAAGAAGTTAAGCTAAAATAAAATTTTGTTTAAGAAATTGGCGTTATGTGTTGTCAAATGCACTTTTGCATTTTATTGGTAAGTACACAATTAAGCCTTATTAATTAAACATTTTCGGACTTGAGAACTTAAATTTACTAATTTACCATTTGATATATTTATTTTGAGTCTATATTCTAGTTTACGTTTTTGAAATAAAGAAAATAACTTAAAATATATTTGGTTACTTGTATTTTTAAAATCTATTTTAAAATATGGAGAATATTTTTGCACATAAAATAAAAATGGTTGAAAGTTATTTTAAATATTTTCAATCCAAAAAACAAGAAAAATTCTAAAATACGGAAAACAAATAATGTCAAATCAAATACGTTTTTAATATTTTTGAAATGTAAACTTTAAAACAAAAAAATAGGAATTAAAAAAAATAAAAATAAAAAACCAAATTCCACTTAATATTTTAGCAAAAATATCATTTATCTAATAGTAGATAATCTACACGTTGCAGGCAATTAAGTCTCATCCTTCTGTAAGATGAGTCACTTAAACATACGATTTATACGGGCTTTGAAACCCCACAAGACAATTGGGCCTGGATTATGAAAATTGAAGTGTACAAACAACAAGAGTCCAGCCCCTGTTAACAACGTGAGACCCACATCAGCTTTAGGCTCTTTTGTTTGTTATTGTATTGTAATGGGAAAGGCAAAAGGACCCACTCGGGGAGGCCCCAAGTTTTGATGGGGACATTTGCAAAACAAGTGCTAGAATGCTGATAGTTTAATTATTTTAACAAATTACTAAAATAATATTTTATTATTATTATTATTATTATAAAAGCGTCTTTATCACATTATTTTAATTCTTAGTTTTGTTAAAAAAAAAAAGGTGTAATAAGATAATATTTTACTAAATTTATACTAGAGAATGCCTCCAGTCTTGTTTGGCTAGGTATGTATGTATGCATGTACTAATTGAGTTTGCAACTCTAAAACTTAATGCTAATTGCACTATTACCAGCACACTGCGTGTGATTGACTAGATACAATGGTGGAACTAGAATTTAGATCAGTGTAGGCAGAAATCACAAATAAAATTTTAAATTTCAAATAAATGTATAAAATACAATAAAATATAAAAAAATTATACATTGATATTATTATTATTATTTTTTCTACACAAAATAACCTAAATTAACAAAACAAGATACAATTCCTTTCATTTTTTCATACTCTGAAAAAATTGTAAATTTTTTATTGTCTTCTATAAAAATGGAATGAATATTCTTATTCTTTTATTTGATTATCAATTTAAGTAAATTAGAATAAAATAATACTAATTTAAACTTATGAAATTAGAGTTGAATATGGATAAAGAAATTCCCTCAGGAAACCTAAAGCTATATATAAATTTGCGTCCAAATACTATATCCTGAATATGGTTAAGATAGCCTTTCCTGAAGATGAATATCAAACACAATCAATACTATATGAAGTGCCGGAATAAGGATAACTTAGTCCCTTTCGTACTCGAATAAAGGTTTGTATGATAAGCTCGGGGAAGAAAGGGACTTGGGAGTCCTCAACTACCTGGGAAGAATAGGTCACTACCCCTACTATCTCATGTTTTCCACTTTTTTTTTTTTTTCCCTATTCGGCATACTTACTGATTTCTAATCAATGTGTTTTTCTTTTGTTCTACTTATACATGCTTCAACTGCTGCTTTGAGGAGTACAACGTAGAGATCAGACACAGAGCTGAAGTCTTCAACTATAAGAGACTTGACTACCTCAAAGGTTTCAGTCGGTCATCTTCCTTCTCCTCATGCATCGACCAACCTACAGGGGATATACCGCACATCCACCGGGTTTGAGTGATCCTGAGATTAACTAAATTCTTGATTCTAGTCAACTCTCTTTCAATCAAGCTCGTCTGGTAAGGAATATAAGGATTCAATGGATTTCAGTTTTGACGAGAGACTTTCTATTTTTGAGGGTATTCCTCTCTACATTATCCTTGACTTCGAACTTGAAAAAATACAGGCTAAAGTTCTGTTTTCTAGGTTAAAAAACTTACCCCAAAGTTTAGGACAATTAAGTCAAACACAGCACTAACATAACCAAAGACTTGACAGTCCCAACAATTGGCCATCAATTGATCCTCTTCCTGAAAAACAACCCTCGAAGAAGGGTAAGGAGACTGGCTCGTCTACCTAGCCTGAACCAAATGAATATTTGGTTAAATCAAAGCCAATGTTTTACTTGGAAGGATTCCAACGTAGCCATAACCATTGCTTGAGCGAGCTTCCTACCTCCCAACCACGAGATGGTGATCGGTATGGAAGATCTCAATCTGATCGCTATAAAAGTGCATCATGCCCTGATGGTAAGGCTTTTTTTCTTTCCATTTTATTTTTTTTTCTTTTGTTGTTTAGATCAAGCTATTCTTCTGGTAGGAGATGTAATGAATACAAGACACAGCTCTGAAGCATGAATTCTGGCGCTGAAAGATTGACTAAACTGGAGAAAGTCCTAGAGGCCCGAGCGTAGAGTACCAAGGAAAATGTAATGGATCCATGTGCTCGGGTCATTGAGCTTGTCAAATAAATGGATGATGTTGGTGAGGAACTGATGGCTAACATGGAGGAGTTGGTAAAGGCTTAAACCTAAAACTAGCAGAGAATGTGGCTAAGGCCAAAAGACGAGTGGTACAACTAGGAAATAAATAGCTATCAGTGTTAGATGGCATTGGGCAAGTCATGAAACAGTGGTTCAATCAAAATCGAACAAGAGTTAAATCGTGACATCATAAATATATTTTAATATATAAATAAAACATCAAAATATATTAAAATTATATAATGATTTTAAAAATTTATATTTTTTCACGTATTCTTCTACTTTATTTTGTTTTACTAATAAAAGATATAATAAAAGATGTCCTAATATAAAATCACTCAAAACTAATATATTATATAAACAAAATCAAGCAAAAATAAAAAATAATAAATATAAATAGTTTAGTAGGAGAATAGTATTATGCCACAATACAGACTCATGTTCAATTCTAGGTTGGTACATTTTAGATTTTTTTTTTTATTTTATCATTCAAAACTAAAAATGCCCGTTTGTAAAAACCGGTACCAGTTCAACATTCATTGGTTCAACTATCGGATTGTTGATTTTTCATTGGTTTGAAGTTTAAACGGGTTAAAACGTTGATTAGACCGTTTCTTGGATCGGTTGAACCAATCAGTCGGGTCTGGTCTTTAAAATAATGGTCTGGTCTGGTCTGGATCGGTTAACTAGCTGTTCTGAGGTTAGACAATATTACATAGAACTCCGAGTTATTCTTCCCAACCCTCTGGTTGATTAACGTTACATGCCCTTACCTTGTTAGATAATTTGGCGGTCAATTCCAGTGAGGACATACTCCTTGAGGAGGGGTATTAGTTCTCATCAGGTAATGCAATATTGCCCAAGATGAAACTAACTTAGTATGGAGGGATCACGCGTTGATCAACGGCTATCATGAGATGAACCCCAACACTTCAATTTTCCTAAAGATTGGTGTTTTTAAAGAGGAGCTAAAAACTCATTTAGTGAAAGAAGCCGAGAGTACGAGAAGTGGAGCTGAGAGTGGGAATCCGGTTGTCAAGAACATGATTGACGAGAGCAGATCTTACCCCCTATACAGGTTTGTAAGGGAGGAGCTGATAAGGTTTTTTCGACCGTTTATGAAGGGAAGATGATCGATCCACTGCTAAAATGTCTCAAGGATTGGAATGGTACTTGTATTGACCCAGATTTGATTTAATGTATTTTATACTTAATTATTAAATAAATTTAATTTTTTTAAATTTAGTAATTTGAATTTTTTTATTTAATTTTAAGTTGTATTTAAAAAGATTAAATTTTGGTAACCTTTTAAAATTTTGGGAAAAATATATATTTTTCTTAAATCCATGGGATAATAGGTAATTAATTAAATTTATTAGGGTTAAAACTTTATTGCTATTTATAGATATAATGTTGTATTTATTGTGTAAAAGGAATCCTAAAAAGATAGAGAGTCTGAGAGAAAGGAAAAGAAAAAAAGTGTTCAGCACTAAAGGTACTCAACAATAAGCTACTAGAAACATCCAAATTGTATATGGTAAGGGGTGGCCATTTTAATTACTATATATATATATATATGTATATATATTATATATAGATTGATTGATTGCTTCATAGATGTGAATTCGCCAATTGACAATGTAGTTATATATATTTGTGTGTGTGTGAGATCCATTGTGAGTTAATGCTTCTAGGTGATTTGATTGAATCTAATCTTTTATGAAACTTTTCCTTTCTTTCCCTTTTTTTTCTTTTTCTATTAAATCCTTGGACATGTGATTGATTCCTAAAGCATGAATTTGGTATATAAGTATTGTGAATATTAATCATAAAATTATTTTCTTAATAAGATTAAATTTTATGTGATTTAATGTGTTAATGAATTGATGGTCAATAAGGCATAAGAATTTAATTAAGGAAAATTTATTTAACATGCATTTAAAGTAAAATTTGGTGTTGTGTTTTGTTTATGTTGAGGGGTACTAAAAATATCAGGTAAACGTATCCAAAGGTTTAAAGTCTTGAGACTCACACGGGGTGGTAATCGAGTCCAGTAGGTTAGTAACCTACAAATGAGTAGATGCGTAAGGGTGGCATATTATATTCCTAAGGTTTCGGCCTAGGAAACAAACATCGAATTATGGTGTATATTGGTTGAATACTGTTTTTACAGGACAATCAAGTAATCGTACCTTAAAATCAAATTTTTTTCTTTTGATGTGTTATGTGGTGTTAATACATGATTAAATTGTAAGGAAGAGGAATTAATAAATAAACTTAATTTTTTTTGAGATTATTATTTGTACTAATATGTTTCATTTAGTAACATATTAGGGTATTATTGCATTTATATTATTATTAGGGTTCCGAGCATACATGATATTAGTGCTCATCCTCTTACATGTTATATGTAGGTAATGAATTTGTGTCACGTGCTGGACCTACTTAACATGGAAATTAAAAATTTATTTATTTATCTACGTTTAACCGCATTAGAATTTTCTTTAGAGAATTATTTTAGTGAATTGTAATAAGCCTTTATTGTGATATGATTATTAATTATTCTATCTTGTTTTGAGAGATTACTCGGACTTAGTTTTGTAAGTCTTTACTTATATTTTGAGACTTTATCGCCTAATTTGTTTTGACTAAGGCATTTACACAAAATCTAAAGTTTGAATTTATTTATTTTTAAATCTAATGCTACATAGCTTGTGTGTATAACTCTCATGTTGGATAGGAAAACTTGTTAAATGGTGTAATATGTGTTCCTTTGTTTATATACTCAGGTCATGGAATCCAGAATGTGACAGTACCCCTCTTCCAATTCGTTAAGGATTTGTTTCATACACACTTTTTGATTTTATTTGTTAGTGTTTAGCACTATCATTTGGATTTTGATGGGATCATAATACTTAATTCCTTATATATATGAATACATTTGTGCGTGTGCTTATGCTATTTGCTGGTGAAATAGTTTGGGTAAGTATAGAAACAACGAATCCATTGCTCATCAATCAAATTCGTGTCTTAGCCTTTTCAATTTTTGTTGAAATTAGTACTATCACTACAACAAATCACACTTTTGGCGACCATTTTTTCCACCCAAATATAAATTTGGTCACTAAAGGTTGATTTTTCCCGACCAAAATAAGATTGATCGCTAATAATAACTTTTTCCCAACCAAATAAAAGCTGGTCGCCGAAAGATACTTTTCCCTACTATTTGGTCGCTAAAAGGTTACTCTTTGACGACCAAAATTAATTGGTTGCTAAAAGGGCTATTTACCCCGACCAGTTAGTCGCTAAAAACTTGAATAAAAAATAACAAGATATTTATTACCTTTGTCGACCAATTGGTCACCAAAAGTGACACCTTTAGCGACCTATTGGTCGCCAAAAGTGATAAAAATTTCTTTATGTATATAAAGATTTAAATGGATCAAATTACTTTTAAAAATATTAATAAAGATAAAATGAGGAAAAATATATTTTAAATAATGAATCATAATATAATCAATTTGAAGACATGTACATATACTATACACAAATTAAAAACAATTGTTATTCATAAATTATTTACTAAATATTTGTATGACTCTATGTATTGGTTATGATACTAAATTATTGAAAAAAAAGATCAAAATAATTTAGTAAAAAAATAAAATTTTCACTTTTGCCCACCAATTGGTCACAAAAAGTGACACCTTTAGCAACCAATTGGTCGCCAAAAGTGATAAAAATTTCTTTATGTATATAAATAATTAAACGGATATCATTATTTTAAAAAATATTAATATAGATAAAATGAAAAAATATATATTATAGATAATGACTCATAATATAATCAAATTGAAGACATGTATTAAATATATACTATACACAAGTTAAATACAATAGTTATTCGTAAATTATTTACTAAATATTTGTATGACTCTATATATTGGTTATGATACTAAATTATTGAAAAATATTCAAAATGATTTAATAAAAGAATAAATTTTTATCACTTTTGCTGACCAATTGGTCGCAAAACGTGATAAAAATTTCCTTATGTATATAAAGATTTAAATAGATCAAATTGTTTTTAAAAATATTAATTAAGATAAAATGAAGAAAAATATATTATAAATACTGAGTCATGATATAATCAAATTGAAGACATGTATTAAATATATGCTATACACAACTTAAATACAATAGTTATTCGTAAATTATCTACTAAATATTTATATGACTCTATATATTGGTTATGATACTAAATTATTGAAAAAAAATTCAAATAATTTAGGAAAAAAATAAATTTGTATCACTTTTACCGACCAATTGGTCACGAAAAATGACATCTTTAGCAACCAATTGGTCGTCAAAAGTGATAAAAATTTGTTTATGTATACAAAAATTTAAAGGGATAAAATTATTATAAAAAAAAATTATTAAAGATAAAATGAAGAAAAATATACTTTAAATAATGAGTCATAATATAATCAAATTGAAGGCATGTATTAAATATATACTATACACAAGTTAAATACAATAGTTATTCGTAAATTATTTACTAAATATTTGTATAACTCTATATATTGGTTATGACACTAAACTATTGAAAAAAAATTCAAAATAACTTAGTAAAAAAATAAATTTTTATCACTTTTGCCGACCAATTGATCACCAAAAGTGACATCTTTAGCGACCAATTGGCCACCAAAAGTGATAAAAATTTCTTTATGTATATAAACATTTAAGTGGATCAAATTATTTTTAAAAATATTAATAAAGATAAAATGAAGAAAAATATATTATAAATAATGAGTCATAATATAATCAAATTGAAGACATGTATATGTATTAAATATATGCTATACACAAGTTAAATACAATAGTTAGTCGTAATTTATTTATTAAATATTTGCATGACTCTATATATTGGTTGTGATACTAAATTATTAAAAAAAATTCAAAATAATTTAGTAAAAAATAAATTTTTATCACTTTTACCGACCAGTTGGTCACTAAAAATGATGCCTTTAGTGACCAATTGGTTGCCAAAAGTGATAAAAATTTATTTATGTATATAAAAATCTAAATGGATCAAATTATTTTTAAAAATATTAATAAAGATAAAATGAAAAAAAATATATTATAAATAATTAGTCATAATATAATCAAATTGAAGACATGTATTAAATATATGCTATACACAAGTTAAATACAATAATTATTCATAAATTATTTACTAAATATTTGTATGACTCTATATATTGGTTATGATACTAAAAAAAGTTAAAATAATTTAAAAAAAATAAATTTTTATCAATTTTGTCGACCAATTGGTCGCCAAAAGTGATAAAAATGCGTTTATGTATATAAAGATTTAAAATATATGTACAAATGATAAGTTGGCTTAATGGGTTACACTCAAACTTTCAAAGGAACAGTATGGGTTTGAGTCTTTCGAACAATGAAAAATCACAAAAATATAAGTTTGACACGTGGCGTAATTATAAATTGACATGTGGTGCAATCATGGATTGACATGTGGTACAATATAAATTACCATGTAGAATGATGACATGTCACAAAACAGTGTCACATGGCACCACATATGATTTTTTGCTTTTTAAATTTAATTCAAATTTCTAATTTTTTTAATTCATCATTTGGCGACCAATTGGTCACTAAAAACAAACCCTTCGGCGACCAAATTTTGGTTGCTAAAGGGTAAACTTTTCCCGACGAAATATATTTTGATCGCCAGAAGTTTATTCTTTAACGATCAAAGTTTGGCCGGTAACGATCACACTTTTATTGATCAAATATATTTTTGGTCGCTAATACCTTCTACGACTAGCCTTTGCCGACCAACTGGCGACCAAATTATGTTTGGTCGGCAAAAGATTTTGCGACCAAAAAGTCACTTTTAGCGACTAAGGGTTTGGTTGCTAAAAGTGTTTATTGTTGTAGTATATTAATTTTTTGTGTGTTTTCGATTTTGTTTTTTTATCAAAAAAGAAAGATTGTTGATGATTTTTGTTTGTGATAAATTTTTATTCTTCCTCAAAAGTTTCTCCTGTAATTTTATTTGTGTTTCTTGATGATTTTGTAAAGATCTTTTATTAATATGTTACTCCTGTAATTTTAATTGAATACGATTAAATGGGTTTCAGCCATAATTATCAAAATTGGGAAATAATAACAAAATAAAATTTTATAATTATACTTAAATGATTTTCCAAACAAAAGATACTTATTTAAGGCATGTTAGGTAATATTTATATTTAATTTTTTTTATTTTAAATTTTCTAATTTAAATTATCTCAAGAAACACAGATAAAATTACAAAAGAAACATTTTAGGAAGATTAAAAATTCATCACAAACAAAAATCATCAACAATATTTTGTTCTTGAGAAAGAACCGAACCAAAAACACACAAAAAAATAATAATAATTTCAACGAAAATTGAAGGGGCTAAGACATCAATTTGATTGATGGGCACTGGATTTGTTGTTTTAATACTTACCCAAAATAAAAACAAAAAATATGTTTGGTTATGTAATTTTATTTACAGTAACTAATTTTATTTAAATAAAATATATAATTTTATTAAAAAATATAAAATTTATTGAATTCAATAAAATACATTTAAAATTTACTTCATTGATTAATTTAAATATATCAATTGAATGTTATAAAATATTTATTTATAACAATAATCAGTTTTAATAAAATATATTAATAAATAACATAATTTAATAATAAATTATTATTAGACTTAGTAAAATTAATATAATATAATTTAATAAAATAAACCATTTTAGTAATAATTTTTATTTTAATAGTAGTTCTATTTTTAATAAAGTTAACATTTTAATATGTGATTATCATTAATTATAATTTTACTAAAATCAATTATTTTAATACGTAATTATTATTTAATAATAAATAATTTCAATTTATTAAAATAAATTATTTTAATCATAAATTATTATTTTAACTTCAATATAGTAAATTAGTATAATTTTAATAAAATAAAAGCTTGAGAAACACGTTGAAAGAAAAAGACGAAAGGATCGGCTAGGGACATAATGGTCTTTTCGCTAACACTTTAACGAAGTAAGCAACGAAACTAACGGAAAGGGGTTAGAGTTAACAACATTTCAAAATAAGAGGGGCAACTATAAATTTTAAACGTTGAGGAAGTCTAGGTGTAATTCTCCAAATGTCGAGGGGATCTAAGTATAATTTACCATTTTTTTTCCAATCAACTAATATAAAAATGGGTTTAGTGCATTAGATACTGGTATATATTGATGGCACCTCTCATATAGCATCTCACCTGATTGGTTAGCCACCCTCCAAGCTAAACCAGTGCTTGTTGTTACACCAGGAGCCGTTGTTCCAGGCACCAAAACATGGGTATTTTGTATCCATTGAGCAAAGACATGTTGTAATTGTATAACGGTATCTGAAAGCATATCTTATTGATGCCCTAAAGCACTCATGGTATCATTATGAATATACAAACCAAAACTGTGAAAGCCTAGAAATATACATGCCCAATTGAGATGTGATATGATTGCATTGCGATGTCTAAGGACACGTTCTAATAGATCGTTGTATCAAGTAGTTGGATTGTAGTTTCTCACGATAAAAATGGTTGCATGCGCAGCAGCACCAACTATGATAAATCCACTAATCCACATGTAATGAATGAAAAATGACAGTTGTGTACCATAGTCAGTAACTAGATATGGATAAAGGAGCATGGAATACATATGGTGAGCCACAATAATAGTTAAAGAGCCTAACATAGCCAAGTTAAGAGATAATTGAGCATGCTATGATGTTGTTAGGATCCCATATAGACCTTTATGGCCCTGGCCTATAAATGCACCTTGATGAGCTTCTAAAATATCTTTTAGGCCATGACCAATGCTCCAACTGGTCCTAATGGTTGTTTGTAGATTGCATTTCATTTTTCATTAACATTTTGTGACACGAACTTCTTCTATCATCAATTTGAGTATTTGGAATTCAGAATAATCATATTTCATACTTAATTTAATAAATAAAGAATTCATGTAGAAAAAATAAAATAGAAGAAAATTAAAGTTACTATAATTAATTAAAATAAAATATTAATTTTAATAAATATTTATTTTATTTTTATTTTTAACCTTAAAAATATTAAATATATTTCTTTAATTAATCTGCCATTTTTTTTCTATAAAATTGTTTTTTTCTTCTTCGTTATACTTTTATTTTATATTTTTTTTTATAAAATTGGATTGCTAATATGCTCTATAAATTGAAGATGTCTCTTAGGTTTTTGATTATAGAGAATGAGAATACAAGCTGTCTACATTGCTTCTAGAAGTTCTTGCTTCTATACTTGGCTAAAATTTCACACATTTGTTGATGATCTTCTGGGGTTGAAGA
This sequence comes from Sideroxylon spinosum, assembly GCA_003260245.2. Classification (NCBI taxonomy): domain Eukaryota; kingdom Viridiplantae; phylum Streptophyta; class Magnoliopsida; order Ericales; family Sapotaceae; genus Sideroxylon; species Sideroxylon spinosum. Next base: position 19,725,496 of record QLOD02000017.1, on the reverse strand, counting down.
TTTGTCTTTTGTTAGTGAAGGTAAAGTGTTTGGATACCAGCAAAGCTTCAATATAAAGGATCAAGGGGTCTCGATTGAATAACTTGTAATAGTGAAAGAAATTTGTAGTTTTTTTTTTTATTTGGGTTTTCCACGTTAAAATCCTTATATTCTTTTAATTTTTTATATTATGTTGTGTGATTTATTGGTTTTACACTGCACATATGTTTCATTTATGTTAGTTGGCTATGAAATTATTAATTGTATTTTTATTTATTTTAATTTCAAAAATTATAAAATAATTTTAATAGTATAATTTTGGGTTAAGTTGTTAGACATACAATATGTTGTATCTTACTATAATTCTTTTGTTTAATGCTAATAATATATATTTTTTTATGAAATGATGCTAATAATCCATCTTTTTAACAAAATTACTAGATGGATATTTTTTAAATTTAAACAAATTATTTGAATAATTATAATAATGTATTTTTTTGTTGTTTAGTTTTGTAGTATTACAATGCCACGTCAATCAAATATTAGAAGAGAGAATAGTGCAACTCCTAGGGGTGGTGGTGCCTCTAGAGTTAATCTTAGTGAAAATATTTGTTGGAGGCTTGTCACGCCTATGAGTTCTAGGCATGATGCACATTGTAAATTCTATTGAAAAATTATTAAAAAGGGATTACACCGGTGAAAGAATATTTAGTGGCAAAAAGAGAAAATGTTTCACCATAGGGGAGTGTATCTAACGAAGTGAGGGATGAGATTATGAAATATTTAAATGATGTAGCACAAAAAAAATAATAATAAACAAAAACGAAAAGATGAACTATGATGCCTCGAAATCCATGACTCGGGGATGTGGAGATAAAACCTATAAATAAACATCAAACCATGAATAATATACCATATCTAAGTGAAGCGAATAAAATAAATATATATTTAATTTGTTGAATATTCAAATATCTTAAAAATGTGCTAAAAAGGGCTTATATGACCATGTCACAAATTGCACCTAAATCAGTACTCTATTGTATTATAATTCAAAATATTGAAATACAGAGTAAAATAGATCATCCAATTATAACAATCCAAGATGACTAGCTAACCCATTGGTCCAGTATGAGCATCAACCCTTGCATTGCCAATATCATAAGGGTGAGTACTAAATTCCACATGTGCTGAGAAAGTGTATATAGAATAATGTTTCTTAATCTTGTAAGGATTCAACACTTAATTAATATTAATTAAGTGAAATCTTACCAACTTCTCAAAAATTTCACAATTAATTATGTTGTTCTAATTCGACAGTTACTTAGCAATGATTCTGTTGTCTCATGCTATCATTCACATCATAACATATCAATATCATACTATGGTTTAGTCTTTCTGAAAGGTTAGTTTATGGCCACAGAACTAAACTAAAAATAAATTCTTAGGGCTTAATCATGAGGGTACAACTTGTCTTAGAATCTAAGATGTATTCATCAAATCCCCAAGTCTCAGTTGTTGGGTACAATTGGTCTCACAGTTCTAAATGCACTTATCATAACTTATGGCTCTCGTTCTATAGTCCCGATTTGTCTCATCTTGCCTTAATAGGCAAATCAATCCAGCAATCTTGGTAATAATATACGTTACTACAAACTATATGTACGCTTTGTAGGTTTCTAATATAGTAACGCTAAACCACCATGCATAAGTTTGGGGCTTTCGATCCTTGGCCTCTAAAACTCATTCTTTTAGTATCCTCTATGACCCCAATATTAAAAATCAATCTCAATCATATTCCATTAACATTACATCATACACAAGATTTTCCCTAAATCTAGTTTCTTGTGTTTATCTATTTCTTATTAAATTTTATGAATTAATATAACTCTTGAGCCTAAATTTCATCTTGTTTGATCCATGCATATCTTTTACATAGCAGTCAAGTTCAATGTAATATCATATATTAAAGTATTGCATAAAAATGCATGCAAATTAGATTTAATTATCCATAGTAGAATTTTTATCTATTATTTTATAAAAAAGTAATATATATATTTCTAAAATTATACTTTATTTTCAATAAAAATAATATTTCTTTAATCATCTAAAGTCTCTTTCCAAAATAATTTTATTTACTAAGTAAAAAAATAGCTTGAAATCTATGTACACACATTTATACATACCTATGTTGCCTTAGTCTAACTAATACTTTAATTCCCAAAATCGATTGACCCTACAACATTTCTTACTTTCCATTTTACTTCACATAGCAAGTTTCATATTTATAATCATAGACATTAATGTATATACATAAACTTTAAATTCAATTCAGACAATGAGTCTAACATTTATATTCATGAGTATTAATATATACACATAAATTTCCAATTCAAATCACTCATAACCATTATTGTACATTTATAAACTTCCAATTCCATTCACAAAATGTCTCACATTTATATTCATGAGTATTAATATATTTATCATGAGTATTAATATATATACTCACTTACTTATGCACGAGCATTAATGTACATTTTAAACTTCCAATTCAATTCACAACAAGTCTTACATTTATGTTCATGAGTATTAATATAAATACGTAAACGTTCAATTCAATTCACACAATAGGTCTCACATATAGATGAGCATTATTGTACATATATAAACTTTCAATTCAATTCACAAAAAGTCTCACAATTATATTCATGAGTATTAATGCATATACATAAATATCTCAATTATAATATTACATCTATAGCAGTTTAATAAATATATCTATATGTATATAAATCTCAAGTGTAGAGCAAAAAATATGGTGGCACACAAAATATAATTTTATATTCTAGTAGTAGCAAAAAGACACTTAGTCTTGTTATATATCCCTATATATGACATGATAAAAAAATATCTTGTAAATACAATCTCACCTGTCTTAGTATACACGTAGACAAATAATGTATAAAGCAATCAGCACAAACTCAAGTTGGGTTTAAACAACGATTCGAGAATCATCTTCAAAACAAAAATCATGCGATTTTCGAAAATCCATTAACAATCTCTACCAACATACGACCAATAGCACAACTTTTTTCTCTCTCTCAAACCTGAAAAGCCAACATAAAGAATGCAGAATTTTCTTGGTGGAATATGTTAGATGGTGAAAATATTTTAGATGTAGTAAAGTGCTAACAAGGTTTTTTTTTTTTTTTTTAAAGAAAATTTTAATAACCCAAAGAGTCCTCCCTTCACCCACTCGGTACAAGCACCCAGAATAAGTCTCCTATTAGTATCCTTCCACACTCCAACATCAAATTTAAATATAGTTGTGACCCTTTGGCCTACCCTATCATAATTATTTCTCAGCCACATCTCTCAACCAATGGTTATTGCCTCCTCCCCTAACTAATGGGAAATATACTCATTATATATAAGATATAAATGCATATCCTTGCTAGCACGCACAAGTACTAATAAAATGAAATTAAGACATGTTACACTTAATTAATTTAAAATAAAATTTCATTTCTTAATAAAATTTTAAATGAAATAAAAATCTGAAGTTAAATGTAAATAATTTTAAAATAAAATTAAATCAGAAAAATTCAGGTCTGTATAACTACTAACACATTTGAGGGATGAAAGTCGTGAGGTTAGCGGGGAGGATTCTAATGATAATTCTAACTTAGAATTGGCATACACAAGACACTCGAGTAGACAAGAATACCAAGAATGGATAGAAAGAATGAGAGATGCCGAATGCAGTGGGGGTGAAGGAAGTATAGGAGGAGGTAGAAGTGAATTGCCGAGTAAGAAATCTACATGATGTTAGTGGTAGTGAAAGAAATTAGGCTGACCATGATTCACCTAAAGCAAGGTTCAGGGGAATCGATGTTTTGCTACAAAAAAAAAAAATAGAATTTTAAATCAACCTAAGTTGAATCTAAAGGATCCAAAAAAGTAAGAGAGAAGTTAGGAAGAGCCATTTCAAAATTTATATTTTTTAATAACATTCTTTTTTAGACCATATTATCAAAAAAAACTTAACTTATGTTTGATATAACAGCAGAGTTAGGAAAAGAAGTGAAGGTTCCCATAGCATATGGGATTTCAGAGGTGTACTTACCTATGGAATACAAAGAGATCAAACAATGGATAAACTCATTTCAAAGGATTTGGAAGGAAAGAGAAGTTACCATTATGTGTGATGGATGCACTGTACCAAAACGTTATCATATAACTAAGGGTGAAGTACAAAACCACCTTTACAGTTTACACTCAGCGTCACTTCAGTTTCACACATTTCAGTTACAACAATCAAGTCCCTACACTTTCGGTTAAGCACTAATTTAGTCATTTTAGTAGTTGACCGTTAAACACAACCACTAGATTGAGCATAAAAAAGTAATTTACTGTACAATTCATCCTCAGTATCACTTTAATCTCTCACGTTTCAATTGTTACAGTTAAATCACAACACTTTTGGTGTATATTTGAAATATATCTTATTAAATTATATTTAACAAATAATGTAATTAAATTAAATTTAATATATTTTATTTTTATTGAATTAAATTATTTTTAATAAATAATATGATTACATTAATAATATAATTAAAATAATATTTAATTTAGTTTAGTTAATATCAAATATATTTTATTAAATTCAACTATTTTCTAAAAAATTAATAAAATTAAATATTTTATTAAATGATGATTCAATAGTTTTCACTAATAGTTGTTATAATTAATGGAATAGAATCAAAAGAGTCACATAAATAAATTTGTCATCTCAAGTTAAATATACGTACAAAATTATATACATACATATACATATATATTTAAAACTGCAAAAATAAAAATTCAAAAAATATTGATTCTTGGATTGTTTGGTAACGTTGCTATTTTTTTTCTTTATTTTGTTTAACTCTTTGTTTTCTAGTTTTCTTGTCCGTTATTATTTTTTTTCTAAAATAGAAACTGAAACTACCTTTAGAAATATAATTTTTTTCACATAAACTAATTTTTAATAAAATGTCTAATTTTATTATTTTTAAAATTTTTTGAATATAATAAAATATCTTTTATATTAATTAAACTAAATTAATAATTAATTTAAATATGTTATTAATTTAATTATATATTTCTAAAAATTAATTTGTAAAAAATATTAAATATTATTTACAAAAAAATATTTAATAAAATATACTTTGCCACCGAATCACCCTTAATAAAATGTGTAATTTTATTATTTCTTAAAAAAGTATTTGAATTTAACAAAATATATTTCATATTAATTAAACTAAACTGAGGATTGATTTAACTATATTATTAATTTAATTATATTATTTAACAAAAATAGTTTAATCCAATAAAATGAAAATATATTAAATATATTTTAATTTATTATTTACTAAAAATAATTTAATAAAATATATTTCAAATTCCATAATTTATTAAAAATAATTTAATAAAATATGTTTTAAATATAAACCGAAAATGCAACGATTCGATTGCTACAATTGAAATGTGGTGGATTAAAGTAATACTAAGAGTAAACTGTAGAAGAAATTATATTTTTGTCCTCAGTTTAACGGTTGTGTTTAACAGTCAGCTAAAAGAGCGATGGAGATACTGCTTGACCGAAAGTGTGGGGACTTGACTATTACAATTGAAACATGTGGGACCAAAGTGACACTGAGAGTAAACTATATGTGTGGTTTTTGTACTTTACCCTATAATTAATTTTTTTGTAAATTGTAATAGAGGGACAGTCATTCACAAGTTCGTAGATACATTACATGTCTCTAAAATGATGAAAGAGTACTAGTTTAAGGGTATGCTTGAATGTTAAAATTTTATGGGTTTTGAGGTGTTTTTTAAGTATATGTTTTGAGGTATTCATATAAACCATACTTGAGAGTTTTAAGTGATAGGTTTTGGGGTGTTCAGTAAAACAATGAGACCATCTCAAAACCCATGAGCAGGTGTTTCATTCTTATTTTTGAATACCCCTATTTCGGGGGTTTTCATGATTTTATAAAATCTTAGACAATAATACCCTTGTTAAAATATTTAAATCTAAACATAACATTTCTTAATAAAACCCTATTAATAAAATATATTTCATATTAATTTAATTTAATAAATATAATTGGTTAAATTAAATTGATTATAACTAACTATAAATAATTAAAGTAATTTTATTTAATTATTATTTTAATAATTAATAATTAAATAAATTATTTTAACTGTATTATTTATTAAAAATAACTTAATTTAGTAAATAAAATATATTAATTAATTTAATTATATTATTTATTTAAGATAATTTTAATTGATTATATTTTATATCAATTTAATTAATTAAATTGAATTAATAATTAATTACTAATTTAGTTAAATAATTTAATTTAACTAGTATAATTATATTTTTTGTTAAAAATATATTTCATATTAAATAAATTGAATTGAATCAATTATATTATATTATTATTAAAAATAATTCTTATTTAATAAAATAATTCATTTTAATATGATGTAGCAAAAATAGATAAAGTGTTAAAATTAACAAGATGTTTATAATATCGAGAAACGAGAGTGATTACTATTTTTTTAATTTTTTTCTGTTTAAATTTCATGTTTTTGGAAACAAAAAAATAAGAATAAATTTAACAAATATTGGACAATGTATGATTTCTGTTTGACTTATTTGGACAAGATTTTTGAATGTCGTATATTTTGAATGATCTATAATATGGATACGACTTATTTAGATTAGTATTTTTGGATGTTATTTTCATAATACTTTTTTGTATTACTTTAATATATATCATAATGTATTATTTTATATGTGCAATGCAGTTCTTACAGTTTAACGAATAAATAAGGATATATGTTTCATTATATACATCAATAAACAATATATGTGTCATAATATACATTACTAAACAATTCAGAACCCATTTAAAAATAAACTCCTAAGTATGGGTTCGTTAATTTTAAATCTGTGTTTTTGGACACCTCATAATCCATACTGACCTATACCATCTAAACACCTCAAAACTCATACTTTAAGTGTTAGCTGCTGTTCTGGAAAAGATTGGATTGTCTTATGTATAGTTCAAGTTGTCATGATAATGAGGCAGCTTTGAAAGTTATGAGCTAGAAGTTTATGCAAAAAAAAAGTGTCATTTGTATTAGACTACATGTGTTGCAGTTTGTATTAACTTGATGCTACATGACATTGTAAAGAGAAAAAGTGTAGCAAAAGTCTTGGAAACTGAAAAATCCATCACAACATTTATTCATAACTATCATAGTGTATACCACATGATAAAGAAGTACACTGACGATAGAGAATTACTTCATCATGTTATCATTAGATTTGCCATGAATTTCGTTACACTTGAATGTATAATGAGAAATAAGTAGGGATTGAGAAATATGTTTATATCAGAAGAATAGAGAAGATCAAAATGGGGAAATTCAAGAAGTGCCTCAAAGGTTGACATGAAAAAAGTATTTTTAGATTCTGAATTTTGGAATAAGGCCAATGATATAATCAAAGTATACGAACCACTAGTAAAGGTATTGAGGTTAGTGGATGGTGATGAGAAACTTACAATGAGTTTTGCATACAAAGCAATGAATAGAGTAAAATTGACAATTAGAAATTATTTTCGCTACTATCAAGAATATTGGAAGATAATTAATAATCATTGGGCTTCACAGTTGCATCACAATCTACACACTGCTGGTATATTTATTACAATTCACTATTTTTTTAATAAAATATACATATTCATTTATTTAACACTTTTTTACATATTCATTTGTTACAGGGTATTTCTTGGATCCCTAATTTCAATATGGGATTGAACCTCCCCTGATGTTATAAGAGAATGATGGACGAAACTAAACATGTTATATTAAAATTGGAACATGATCCAAATAACCAAATTCTAGTTATGAATCAGGTAAAAAATATTTATTCATTTCATTTATACAAATAATTTAAATAATTCTGAAACATAATTTAAATTTCTAACTCAACTTATGATAATTTATAGCTACTCATCTTTAGAGATAAACAAGAATCATATGGTCGATCTATGGTTCAAAAAGCAGTAATAAAATCTAATCCAGGTAAACACATTTTAAGTTATGTTTATTACTACTTTAATATGCGTAGCAATACTAATTTACATTTGCTTAGGGCTTGTTTGGCAACCCTTTTGTTTTTATTTTTTGTCTTTGTATTTTTTGAAAACTAAACATAAAAAACTTGTTTGGCAAATTCGTTTTTAGTTTTCAGTTTTCAAAACAAATGAAAACTGTTTTCAAAATTTTTGAAAATTATGAAAATATAGAATATGTGCTTTCTCAAGCTTTCATTTTCTTATAAAAGTACTACTAGTCACAACCATCAATCACCATTGTCGGTTGGTTGCCACTAGCATCCTGCCACGGCCTCCCACCGTCGCTGCTACATTCACCGATCTTCAATCATTGTTAAATATTATACTATTTAAAAAATATTTCATTAATACATAAAAATATATCAATATAATAAATTAATAATATTATATTTTTATTTGTATAAAATACATTAAATATAATTTAATTAATAATGTTTTTCTCAGTAAATAATTTAATGTTTTAAATTATATATTAAATATATTAATTAAATTTTTTTATTAATTATAATTGAACTTGATTAGTTAAATTAATATAAAAATATTTATTGAATTATTTTTAATATTAATTAAATTAATTAAATAGTATAATTTAAATTTAATTATCGTATTATATTTTTATTAAAAATAAATTAATTCAATAAAGATAAAATATATTAAATATAATTACAATAATTACATTTAAATTATATTATTAAATTAATTTATTAATGTTAAAAATAATTCATATTAATTTTAATATTATTTTAATAAATAATATAATTTAATAATATTAAATTTGAAAAAATAACATAATTAAATAATTAAATTTAATTAATTAAATCAAATTAATTTAAGTTAATTAACATGAAATATAAATTACTAAATTGGTTTTAAAAAATAATAATAATAACTATGTTTGTATTTTAATTTTATTAGAATAAATTATTTTAAATAATTAATATAATTAAAATAATTAAATTTTGGGTAATGTATAAAAACTACCCCTATTATTTATCTTCAGTGTCATTTTAGTCCCATATATTTCAATTACAACAGTTAAATTCTTACACTTTCAGTCAAGTAGCAATTCGGTTATTCCGTTAGTTAACCATTAAATATAACCGCTAGATTGAGAATAAAAAAATATTTTTTCTATAGTTTACCCTCAGTATCAATTTAATACCTTACGTTTTAATTATAATAGTTAAATCCCTACATTTTCGATGCACATTTGAAATATATTTTATTAAATTATTTTTAATAAGTAATAAAATTTGAAATATATTTGATTAAATTATTTTTAGTAAACAATAAAATTAAAATATATTTAGTATACTTTCTTTTTACTGAATTAAATTATTTTTCATAAATAATATAATTAAATTAATAATGTAGTTAAATTTAAATTAATCTAATTTAATTAATATGAAATATATTTTATTAAATTCAATTAATATTTTTGAGAAATAATAAAATTACATATTTTGTTAAAATATTTTTAGTCAATAATATAATTAAATTATATTTAATATATTTTCTTTTTATTGAATAAAATTACTTTCAAATAAATATTATAATTAAATTAATGATATATTTAAATTAATACTTAATTTAGTTTAATTAATATGAAATTAAATAAATTCAAATAATTTTAAAAAAATAATAAATTTAAATATTTTGTTAAAAATTAATTTATGTGAATAAAATTACATTTCTAAATGCAGTTTTGGTTTTTATTTTAAAAAAAGTGATAATGGGAAAAGAAAACTAGAAAATAAGGAGTTAAACAAAAAAAAAAAAAAAAAAGGCAATGTTACCAAACAATTCTAGAACCATTATTTTTTGAATTTTCTATCTTTATAGTCTTTATATATATAATTACATATATATTTTTAACTCAAGATGACGAATTTATTTGTGGGCCTCTTTTGATTTTATTCTATTAATTGTAAAAACTATTAGTGAAACTATTAAATTATCATGATAAAAAATTTAATTTTATTAATTTTTAAAAAAATTAATTTAATTTAATAAAATATATTTAATATTAACTGAACTAAACTAAATATTTTTTAATTATATTATTAATGTAATCATATTATTTATTAAAAATAATTTATTTCAATAAAAATGAAATATATTTCAAATTATAATATTTTATTGAAATGTGTGGTACCAAAGTGATACTGAAGGTAAATTGAGGGTTGGTTTTTGTACTTCACTGTTAAATTTATTAATTTTAATTAATTAACAACTATAATTACTAACTAACAACTATAGTTACCACCAACTAACAACTATTTTTACCAAATGTATTTTCAATTTTTTTTTACTATGAAAATGAAAACTAAAAATAAAAAACTGAATACAAAAATTGAAAACTGATTATAAAAAATTAAAAACAAAAATTGAAAATCGACAGTTTTACCAAATAAGCTTTTATACATTATAGCTGAATAGTGGATTCTCTATGGTTCTAATAATACTCTCGAGCTACAATGAATAGTTGTTGATGTTTTAAGTCAAACGATATCTTCCTTAAATTGTAAAAGAAACTAGAGTATATTTAGTCTAATCTACAGCAAAACAAAGAAAAGACTAAAGTTTATCAAACTTAACAAATTGGTATATGTCCACTATTATACGAGGTTGAAAGTAAGGCACATGATGAGGCAAGTCAAGAAAAATTTGACAGTGACTTCAAATCAATTAATTTAGATTATATATTTGAGGAAGATGACCTGTTGCATCTATGGTTAGAAGAGAAAGAGGGTCGTTTAATTTTCTAGATAAGGATGAAGATTTTTAGTCAAGAATACATCAACTCATCGATAGTCGTGATGTTGACCATCTATCACATGATGCTCATGACATAAACTCTAGTCCAGCTCTTAGTAATGAAGACGGTGGCTTGAGTCCTAGTGGTGATAGTGGTGGTGTTGTTGGTGCTAGTATCAATGGAAATTATGGTGGTGATCATAAAAGCTTAAAACATTATAGAGAAGAAACGAGACTTAGTGGTTTTAGGGATGATAAAGAGATAGAAGACTCTACACAAATGCGTCCACCATGTCAATTTGATGCAGATGATTCTTAGCAAATGGGAGAAAGACAAAATAGAAGGGTACAACAACACGACTCAGAGGGTTCCTCAAATGATATTACTTACAGTTTTGGAGGTGTCACACTTTGTGGGTCTTCTCAAGTTATATCATCACACAATCCACTTTATTCATATGATATGTTAGACTCTTATTGACAATCCTTCCCTATACTGTCAATACTTTTTTTCATGTCCTCCTTAATACCCCACTCAAATCCTCCTCAATATCATCTTCAATCCTCTCTATTTAATACCTGCTCAATATCCAACTCAATATCTTCTTCCTCCTGGCCGATATCCTTTATGTCATGGTGATACGGGATGGGATTGCGAGTCACAAGAAGTGGCGGAGCCTTCACGACATTCATTTTGGTATTGATTTCTATAATTGTATCACATGTTTCATTCAATTAAGATAACTCTTATTATCATTTCACTTTTATTTATTTTTAGTTTCTATAAACATAAACTATTATTGTTATTTTGTTTTTATTGGTATGCATGTATTAGCAAAGTGTTCTTACTTTCTTGATCGACATATTACTTTCTTTTAATGTACGAGTGTTTTTTTTTTTTTTTTTTTCATGTCAGCGGCATAAATAAATATAATATTTTAATATACACATGACATTATTCATCAATTAAAAGTCATTAAATAACATTATTAATTCATATTTATACATTTTAATTATTGAAACATGAAAAAGTGAGATGTGAATTTAAAGAAAAGAATTCATGCCTTCAGTTATCGTTTCTAGTACGTAATACTCGTTACATTGTACATCCGCGTCAGTATGAAGATTATTGTCAGTGTACGTTACCGTTTTCTAAAACCTTGCGCCAAACCTTCGATGGAAGGGTCGGGCTCTCGCCAACGAAACTACCTACCAGTTGAAAAAATTATCAATATTTTAATTAAACTGCACCGCCGAAAGCAACCAAAGGACAGCCCTTGCAAGTGATGGAATGATTATAAAGAGTACAGCTCCCAATTACAAATAAAAATAAAAATAATATGTAATTGAATAAAAAAATTCCTGTCCCTCTACCCTAAATTAACAATGCTTGCGTTGGCGACGGCACCTGCATAAAATAAGCTCATGAACTGATGTTATTAATTTTGCAAAACATATATATATATATATGTAAAATCAAGCTGTCCCTTGTCCTTTTTTCCTTTTGATTTTTTTTATTTCTTTCCTGTATTTAGTGGGTAGAGAAACACTAATTAAAGTTAGGAATTCGCTAATCATTAGACTTATGGGGTATGGCCTCCTACACAGCCTGGCTCTTGGTCCTTTACAGTCTTGAACAGTGATGCACGTACAAAAGAGAATTGGATTTTTTAGATTTAGATTCCCTTGCTTGGATCGAAAGAAACGTTCGATGGATTTAAACTTAAAAGATTAAGGTTTGTACACAATTAATGACAACAATTTTGGAAGAGTTAATCAAAGCCAAACTTACCATATCAAATGCTTTCAAATGGTGTTTGAATTATGAATTTGTGAAAGAGAAAGGGAAAATAATAGAGGGATTCATTTTTCTTTTTTCGATATGATGAAATAGAAAAAAAAAAGATATGAAATTTAAGAAATTACAAGTAATTAAATTAAAATATTAATATATTATAAATACATTTTATTTTATTATAATTTTTAAATTAATTTAAATAAAACTATATATTTAAAATTTTATTTATTTTTTCTCTATCCCTTTTTTTTCCTTTTCCTCTTTATTTTTTTTTCTCTCACCAAATACTCACTCCAAATATATTCCGTTAATTTTGAGAGAAATACATTACGGGCCTTTGGTAGTGTTTTTGGACTTGGCTCCCTTGCAATTTCTTTCTCTGTTATTTTTCTGTTTTTATAAATTTTAACCGTTCATTTTTATTTAAAGATTAAAAATATTATTTTTTGTCGATCCCATTATATTAACTTTTCTTTTTAATTCATGCATTTTAATTATCTTTATATTTATTATAAATTCAAGTTGTTTTTTTAACTTTTAGATAAAAATAGATAATTGAGATTTATAAGAATAGAAAAATAACAGGGAAATAAATTGTAGGGGAGCCAAATCTGTTTTTTTTTTTTTAATAATGAATTAATTGATGTTATCATTTTCAAAATCTCATTTACGGTGTGTTTCTTATTGGGGGGGGGGGGAAGGAGGGACGTAAAAGGAGAGATTGATGCCTTTTTTTTTTTTTTGGTTTGGAAGGAAAGTGAAAAATATGGAAAGAAAGAAGAAAGAAGAACGAAGAAAGAAGAAAGAAAAAATGGGATACTTGCCTATCGAAAATTCATCTACTTTTGGACGGAAAAAAAGAGGAGAGAGAATGAGAGGTGAAACTTGGATGGTACTCATAATTTTAAAAATAATTTTTCAATGTAAAAATTAAATGATAATATATATATGTATATATAATTTTTTGAGTATTTTTTTTTTCTTTCAATGAAACAACATTAATGAAGGGAACTTTTAGATTTTAAAAGAAAAAAATTATCACCATCTCTTATTTTCTGTACATTTATCTTTTCATCGTTCGAACAGAACATTAGTTTTCAGGTTTCATGAAGCAAAAATAAACGGAACATTAGTTTTCACGTTTTATAAAACAAAAATAATGAAAATTTTGAAAACACCAAAGTGTTCACTTTCAAATTCAAGTGAAAGCAAATTTCCATATATAAATACCATTTTTGGAAATAATTTACCAAAAAACGTTTAAATTTTGCATCAGTTTATTAATTTTTGCGCAATGAGTAATTGCCATTCTTGTATAGTAATTAATTTTTTTTTCTATTTAAAAAAATTAGACCTACCTAATAAATTTCATAATTAAGCATTTTACTATTACTGAGATTTCATAATTACGCATTTTACTATTACTGTCATTCTACACCTCCAACGGGTGTTTATTGCTTAAAGCATAATCCAAAGTGAAAGCAATCTTCGCTTCTTCCGCTAATTACATGCACACCCACATATTAGCCGCTTATATATTTTAGGGGCTACATTTTATTTTAAACTATTTGAAATCGGATTGATTTTGGAGCACCCAAAAAAAGAAAAAAAAATTCATAAATTAATCCAATTAGAGAAATTTTAGTGTTTGATTTGTTGCTCAAAAAATTAGAAAAAGTTGGAAAAAAACTAATATTGAACAAAGTTGGAGATTTTTAGTGTGGTACAAAATTGAAAAAAGTGGAAAAAGTTGCAGATTTTTATTTTTTGTTATTTTTGGTGCTCCAAACAAGCACTATATGACTTAAATTTGGTGGGATGATGTTAATATTTATTTTTGATGTAACTATTATTTATATATTATAAAATTAAAAAATATATAAATAAAATTAGATATACAACACACAAATATCAAACAATAAATGTTTTATTATTTGTTAGGTTATTAATTGTATATTTTAATTTTTTAATTATAAAAAATTAAGAGATAAACGATAAAAATATTTATAAATTAAGTGAAACCAATTGAATTGGTTTCGAATTTAAAAATTAGCATAAAAAATAATATTTGAGATTAAAATACTTTTTGGGCGTACAAAAAAGTGCAACTTTATGTATTATTTTGAAACATAGCACTTCAATTTGTGTTTGAATGTTTGACAAAAATTTGTAAAAAATAAAAAAAATTAAAAAATAAAAGTTAAAAAAAGTTAAAAAAAATTGATAAAAATTAATTTTCTTTTTAGTTTTTGTTGATGAGCCAAACCACACCCAGTCCAGCGAACTCCCAACCCACCCACTGTTGACTATTTTAGGTTATTTTAACGTATGTTCCTCCGCAGCTGCTCTGCCAAGGACTGGAAAACAACTATGAAAAAATGAAAGGTGGGCGCAAAATCAATGTAAAGAAACACTCAAAATATATACTTACAAATGGGTACATTTTGTATACAAACTAAACCAACTTTGCTTCTTCAAACAATAACCAAACTTCATGTGATGAAATGATGCAGCAGTGGGATTGGAAAAAAATGGTTTACTTGCCACTTTTTCCCTTTCTCCACAACAAAGAAGAAAAAAAAAAAGAAAAAAGAGAAAAAGAAAAAGAAAAATGTAATAAAGATTTCCTAGTCCTAGTTTTCTATAATGAACTAATGCTAACTGCTATGTGCCTGGCACTGGAATATATTTTTTTGGGTTCTTTCCAGCTTTGCAAGCCAGGTCTTTTTCTCACGACATACAAAAGGACAGACAAGGGGGCTTCATCTTCCTCCTTTCCCTAAAAAAGATGGAGATGAGTCACTAACCCACAAAAATTTGGGATACAGATGGACACAAAAATCAGAAACCACAAAAAAAAAAAAAAAAAAGGGACAGGATACGTAGACTTTCCAATTTGTTGTCCACCAAGATGACCAAAAACTGACTATTAGGACTTTTCCCTTTCTCCATCAAGGGACTTCCTGTCTTCAAGACTCAATTCAAAATCAGCATTTGCATTAGATCCTCATCGTCCTGCCGAGAGTCCTTTCATGAACTCCGAGAACACAATCTGCATATTATATCAGTCAAAGAGACAAAAACCCCAATCAAGAAATGCAGCTAAAATTTAAAAAAAATATAAAATAAAATAAAACTAGTCATCTCTTGTTGAGCAGAAAATTTAAGTTACCTATTGTGTTGTTGAGCACAATTTCATGATACTATAGAGCACTGTCACTCAAATTCCTCACCCGGAGCTCCACGTTCCTCAGATCACGAAGATGTTGCAAAATCTCTTGAAGAAGATCCATTCCTTTGTCTCCTTTCTTCAATGAGCTGATGCAGTGCTTCAGGAACTCTCTGTCTGCCTCAAGAGCTTGCAGCCTCTCATAGAGATGATCCACCTCCTCTTCAACGACAACCTTATTGTTTTCCAACTCAATTCTTTTGGAAGCAGAAGGTTGTAACTTAACAGACTCAAAACCGTTAGTCATTTCCATGTCTTCATTTTCCACACCCATAATTGCATCGAAGAGTGGAAGAAGTCTCTTCCCTTTTGCACCCACAATTAATCTTCCCTCCTCATGATGAAATCCATTTGCAACCCCATTGGCTTCTCCATGGAACTGTTCTTCAACAGGTTCAAAATGTGCTTCCTCGTGATCACCGTCTAATGTGAAGAGCTTCTCCTCCAAAGCCTTGAGCTGCTCTAAGATGGCCAACCTCTCTTCCTCAAAATTCGCCAGCGATTCTTCCAAATTCAGAACTTCGTCGACAGGAGTGTTGTGGTGGTGCCCATTTTCTCGCTCGAATCCATATTCTTCCCTCACTTCTCGATTTAGATCAATCGACAGTCTATCGCTATCCCCAGCATTACTCGAAGAAGCAGAACAACTTTCATTGCTTTTCCTTAGCATCCTCATCTTTTCCTTTGCTTGATACTCCAACACCTTCCTCCTATACACTTCCAGCTCTTTCTCCAACTCTTGCTTTTCCCTCTCCCTTTTCACCATGAGTTCATTCAGAAGCTGCAAAGCTTCTTGATCGTACTCGGATTGTTCCTCCATCATTCTCTGGTACTGCAGGGCCTCCATCTGCATCGCCGCCTTCTCTTCTTGAAGCCTATTTATCATCGCCATTGTCTGATTTGCAGCGACTGCGGACGCGCTCCTCTCCTCTTCGAGCTCCGCGTACAATGCGTGTAAGGCCTTGCGCTCGGCTCTCAATGCTGATTTCAATCGGTCCACCGTCATCACTGCTCCTCCCTCCCCACCTTCGAACTCGCTGATCACACTCCCATCCAGGGATTCTTCGGTGCCTGAATCTCTTTTCTCAAGCAAAAGCAATTTCTTGTGCAACTGATGGAAGCTCTCTGTGGATGTGGGTGTGTCTGGAACTCTCTCTTCCTCAGTCTCATTAAGGTCTGAGACTTGTGAAGTTTGGTTGTTTATCTCATGCTCTTCCTCCCTCACCTCAACTGATATGGTTTTCATCTCTACTGACTCTTCCTCAGCTTGCTTGGAACCTAGTGTAAAAACACCAACATTGACATCATATATGTATATATTGCTATGGGTCTTAGAGGATTTTACTTAAAATGGATACACAATGGGGATTTGAGGCTTACCTTGATCATATTCTACATTAAGATTTACAGAACTGGTAGAAAGATCTTCATTGATGCTTGTGTATGAAGGTTGCATTTCTTGAGTTTGAAGCTCATCTGTTGGTTCCAGATCAGGAATCTCAGTTCCTATTGATACCAGAGCTTCGGTCTCATTGGTTGGGATTTGAAATGTTTCTTCTGTGACTGCATATATTAACCAAATATTTGAGATTTTAATCTAAAAATTTTCACATTATATGGATGAATTGTAAAAAAAAATAAATAAATAAAAAATGAAATTGAGTTTCTTTTAACTACCTGCAGGAACATCTGAATCTCTTTCTTCTGCCAATATTTGTTGACCCTTATAAGCATCCTCAGAAGTGGTTTGGGGGTCAACATGTTCATAAATCTCCCTCACGAAATCACATTCTCTGGGGTGAAATATCAGAGAATTTTCATTCTCCTCTATTTCCATAGACTCAAGCACTGCAAATTTGGGCTCCTCCAAAATTTCAATGGCTCTGAGTTCTCCCTCTGCCTCATTTGCTTCGTGATCATCACAATCTTCATCATCTTCCTCCTTAATTCTGTAATTCATCTGATTCTCCTCGGTGGTCGAATCGATCAATTCAACTGGAATCAAGCGTTGCCCGCCGTGGCCGACAAAGAACTCCAGATGATGCTGAGGAGGAGGAGGAAGGATTTCAACGGACGCATCTTCCAAAATCGAATTCGACTTGTTGTCCTTAATGGGTTCTCGCATTGGCTCCAAAGTCAAACCTTTTTCCTCATCTTCATGGCCTCCCAAGCCCAAATCCCTCAACCCAGAGTTAGCTAAAGAAACAGAACAATCCACCTCTGCTTCATCTTCTTCTCCACATCGATCCATCACAAAATCTGATCTGCTTCGATCCGAAGTGTCCCCTTCTTCAATCTGATCATCATCAGCAATCAAATTTCCACTCTGGGTATAGTCCAAAACACCCCAAGAAGGCTTGATCACAATGTAAGGAGAGTAAATTTTGCTATCTAGAATCGCACCACAGCAAGAACACTGAATTCCCACCTCCACACCATTCTCATCGGCCTTCTTTTCTCCTTCACTCTGAATCATTCCAATCTCTTTAACCCACGGAAAGAACGCCAAATTCTTTGACACCCTTTGATTTTCGGGTCGCGAGGATGAGCAGTCCTCGCACATGTTTTGCGATTCTGCCAGCTTCCGATGAGTGGAGCAGTAACCCAGTTTGGAAATCTCGGCGGCGTGGGCTTCGCAGATGAAATCTCTGTGTGAATTCCTCTTTTTCCTGTTTCCTGGCTCAAAGATGTGATCGACGCGAGAACACCAGAGGCAGGGGGTTTTGAGGCCGAAGTAATCTGCGAACTTTATGATCAGATAGGAGAAGAGAGAACTGAGGAGGAGAAGGATTATTAGGATCCATTCGAGGAGAGCGTAGACGAGAATTAGAGTCATTTTGTTTGTTTTTCTGTGTAACATGGTTGCAAACTTGTTGGCAGCCATAGTTGATGCTCTGTGCCTTCCTATTTACAGCACACACAGAGAGAGAGAGAGAGAGAGAGAACTTTGAGATGAAGATGAGAAATTGGTTTTAATTTGGTTGTGAAAGAAGAGGAAGAAACAGGGGAGGAGGGGGGGGGGAGAGGGGAGAGATGAGGAAGTGGCTTTAATCAGACTGAAACTAAGGTGGTTTGAAAGGTGAGACAGCCAAAGAAGACTTGAGACTTTAGAAAAAGAATTGAAATAAGAATGTTTTTGAAGCATTTGATTTCATTCTTCTCAGATATTTTTTTTTTTTTAAGGGAAAAATATAAGGAGAAGAAAAGAATTAACTAACCATTTTTAAAATTCAACTATCAATAGATTTCTGGATTGTTCTTAATTATTTTTTTCTTATTAGGAATCACTTTATCCTGCATAGTAATAATTACAAATATGTATGACATTTTGAAATTTCTTGGTAAAAAATTAATCATTACACTGATAATATATTAAAATTAAATTACGTGTTAATTAATTACACTAGCATCAAATTTCAAGGGGAAGGTGGATTTGGAATTGAAGTACTGGGGCTTGGAATTAAATCCCAGGATTTGATAAGCTTTGGATCCAAACACATCTGCCTTGTGCACTCCTGCTCGCTTCACTTTTGTTTTATTTCAAGGGCATCAAAATGGGGGCCCGCTGAGCGAACAAATGGTTGGTGGGACCACGCTAAAAGTAAGGTGCTGGGGGCAATCAGGAATGCTTGGTGCTGGGCTTCATCATGCATGTCTCTTTTTTCCCTTTGTGCAGTCAATGCAAAATGTATGCAGTTTCCTATCAAGATCTATCGTGTTTTCATATGGATCGAGGTAAAAAAAATTGCACACACAAATACCTCTTGATTCTCTTCCCACACTTCTTTTTTTGTACTTTCCATCTCTACAATGCAGTTGTTACACAATTTAATAGCTCATCTTACCATTTTTAGGGTAATTATATTTCTCCATGACTCAACATAAACATAGCATTTGGCACCCAAAAAAAAAAAATACTAATATTTACTAATTTTTTCTAACTTTATCCACCAAACACAAAATTAATTTTTACAAATTTTTTCTAAACTTTACTCTCTCTAATTTTCTTCAAGTTTTTCTAATTTTTATAATTTTCTCTAATTTTTACAAAGTTTACCAAATATCCTACTAACCACCGATATACTATGTGCTTGCCCCACATATACCAACCAACCAACCAAACTAAGCCTTTTCCCACTAGGTGGGGTCGGCTATATGGATTTGACGACGCCAATCAAATTTGTTTTGGGCCATGTCCTCCGTTAGATTCATATAGATAAGGTCATGTCTAATTGTTTCTTTCCAACTTCTCTTAGGT
>QLOD02000017.1:19641644-19652299 GCA_003260245.2 Sideroxylon spinosum | reverse complement strand
TTCAGAAATCTGTTGCAGATAAAATTATCTGAATTAGCATTTCTAACATGACACTAAATCAACTTTACATTAATTTCCTGCCTGTAGAAAACACAATTCATTTTTCCTACAAAAGTACAAACTGAAAAAGTTTATAAATGAAATGTGGGGTGAGGGGGTGGGGAACACACTAATTTTTTCTTGTTCACTATCTGGACCAAATCCTTTTCTTGTTCTCCCTCTCCTTGATTCCTTGAACCTGATCTCTGCCAGTTCGATTATGAGCAAAAGGCCTTTGAGAAGAAATTGCAGGCTTGGCTGTCCTTGTAGTCCTGGCCAGTGGTTTAGGGGGGTCTGATTGCCTGCCACCTCTATTATCATTCAATGAAGTTTGTACAACACTAATGTTTTCTGGTTCGCTATTTCTGGACAGTCGTTTCCCTCTATTATCGTTCAAGGAAGTTGGAACAACACTAGTGTTTTCTGTTTCGGTATTTCTGGGCAGCCGTTTCCCTCTTGTGTCGTGGGTAGATTCTTTTCTTTTCAGCGATGTAGATCCTTGACTCCCTCTGCGGTTTATCAAGTTTGAGCTCCTAAGAATATGGCGCTCAGTGTCATTCATAGGAGTGGCTCTTAATGCATCAGTGGAGTCTACACTTTGCTTGCAGGCAAACTGTTCTTCTTGCTCTCTCAATTTCTCTTCAAGTTCCTTAATCTGTCATCGCACATGGAACAGTAATTATTAATGCTTTCTTTTCTTTAGCTTCTTGCATGGGAGTTGAAAACTGTACATGTCACCAGAATTGAAAGAATTAACAATTTTGGCAGTTTTTGACAAACTTCACAGATGTAGGGCTAAATTAACGAATATGAAACCATCATTCGATACATATGTAATTAAGTTAGAAACAGAAAAAGAAAAAAAAAAAAAAAAAAAAGAAGAAGGATCCTTCAAACAATAAGACTAGTTGTCTAATGAAGGTTAAGTTATGAGTTTTTGACAACGAGTCAAAATCAAAATTGAGAAAGAGAGGGATGAGACAGAGCAAAAACAGAACGATGATGTTCTCCACTATCAGGATTTATTATATTCCCAAAAAATGCAGCCATGTTTCATCCACATATATTAAACTTGAAGCTTTTCAATTCCATAATTTCCAGGTTCTCTGTTCCCCCCAACAGCCAAGGCGTTGAAGTTCCTTTTTATGATTTAATTGCAAATTTTTATTGAATATGTAGTAATATTAAGAAAATTTTAGCAGACTAACTCTTTCAAATTCTCTTAAGAAGGCAAGAGTATTTTATGTCCATAAAACTACTTCCTTTCCTGGGATGGAAGTAGTTAGATGTAATTGTGGGCCAAGGTTGAGGACCTTGGGTTGCTATAGGATATATATCACAATAAATTCAAGTGAATACCACATGCAAGAAAGAAGATAAAGAAAAATTTTCAAACTTAAGTGGGGCCATGTCCGTGGACCGTGGGTTCCCCTTATCGAGTTAAAACACTACCACAAAAAAAACCTGGATGCAACAGCAGCCAATTCACTAACAATTCTCAGAGAGAGAGAGAGAGAGAGACCTTTTCGTGAAGGACAAACTCTGAGTTTGGCTCCTGCTGCTCTTTTAGTTGCCTCTCCAATTCCTCAGCCTGAAAAATTAAGCTGTTATTCAAAAAAAGTAAGAGGAAAAGTGCCTCTTCTTGAGAATGTGTAGTAGACAACCTTGTGTTGAAGGAGGGCAGAGTAAGCTTCAGACTCTCTCAATTGCTGTTTTAGTTTGTTTTCAAGTTCCTTAACCTGCTTGACAAGTTAAAAAGCAGTTAGTTTCTGCTTAACTTATATTTTTTGTTGAATAAAATTAAGTTAAGCAATCTTTGGTAGACCCCAAGTAACTAGGATAGGTTTTCAGGTACAGTATCTAAAAGGTCATGTTTTAGATTGTTGTATAATAATAGCTCATGTTTCAAGATAAATAATAGCTCATGTCTTGTACAATAGTTAAAAGACATGTTATGAGAAGACGATTAATGAAACAGAGTATATAAAAGGGTTCATCAACAAACCTGTTCATAAGTTGTAGTCTCTGATTGTTCTTGCTCTGTAAGCTTTTTCTCTAGCTCTTTCACCTTCATCAGATGCAACACGTATGATTAAAACACTGTTTGACTAGTTATCTTAAACAAAGGAACATAAATCAGTTTACTTTTTGAAAGCAACCTTTTGTTGTAGACAAGTGCAAATTTCATCCCTCCCCTTCAGTCGCTCTGACAGATGCAGGGCTTGCTTTTCTGACTGGCTGTGTAATGCTGCCTTCATCTCAAGCTGTCCGTCAAGTTCTTTGATCTTTTCCTGTTGGTTTTTGTAAGACTGTTCTTTACCTCTGGTCTTACTTTCCAGGTTTTGTAAACTCTCCTCTAATTTCCTCAGAGATTCATCTTTGGATCTGCATTCCTGCCTTGCTTTATCAAGCTTCAAGGGAATCCATGAAAGGAATAGTCAGGTGAAGTGATGGAAGAAAAGATATCTCATGATCAAAAGTACATTAACATGAGGGGGAAAAATTCCAATGGGACATTGCAAAACATACCATTACTTTCATTCTCTGAAGTTCACTGGTATCAATTTGCTTTTTGACAGGACCCAACTCAACCCCTCGAACCCGGGTTGCAAAATTTAATGAACTCAGTGTCTCACTCAAGTCCTGTTCTGAAGGGCTGATTTGCACAAACATTAAAGTTTTGGAGTCACCTCCTGCACAAAAACAGAACATATACTTGCAAAATGTGACATTCCCTACATCAACAGGAAACATTGGCCTTTCTATAACCTGAGGCCCTTTCAAATGTTTAACTGAATCTGTATCCCTATCCAAGGTGACAAAACAGCAAAATAAAGAATTGGCATACCTAAGGAATCCTGAAGTAGATGTGTCAGCTTAGAATTCCTGAAAGTAGAAAAATAGAAGAAATCAGATGCCAATCAGTCACACTTTGTTTGGAACAAAGTATTTGATGGGATTTGATTTCATTTGATGGGAATTTTTTTTAAATTCCATGTTTGGAATAAAAATAATATTTAATGAATTAGATTTCATTTCATTTAAATTCTAAAATTTTAAGATTTCAATACAATTCCAAATCTCACCTAAATTCACGAAATTTGATGAGAATTCATTTGTTTTTATTAATTCAACAAATTTACCTCTTTTGGATCTTTTTCAAATATACAAAGTACGTTAAATATAATAAGGTCAAGTTTGGTATTTTTTTTCAAATCAATTCAATCCTATTTAAATTCCAAACATAAAATTTCAATTCAGTTTTTAAATTAAATGTGTGTTCCAAACACAAAATTTCATTTATCAAATGAAATTCTTATTTTAAAATAAAATCAATTCTAATAGTAAAATGTTTTTAAAAAAAGTATCAGAGAATCTAGAGAAAGCAGGCAAACTTTATAATAAAATGGACCTGTATGGAATGTGACTGCTTTTATTTGCTAAAGCTGATATCACATCTCCAAGAGCTGAAAGTGATCTATTAATATTTTGAGCTTCCTTGAGGCGATCCCCTTGAGCATCAGTTTTTGCAAGCCTCTCACTGCCTGCCAAATCCACGAGCCAAAGCTTGCTATAGGTGCACTCACCATTCATCAAGTTTTTTGCTTTTACCATTATACAAAGCATGCTGTAGAGGAAAAAGGGCAAAACTATCATTTATATAAATTAGAAAAAGGAAAACGAAGAAAAAGCAAACAATAAGTAGATTCAAGCCGTGTAGCCAAAAAAATAAAATATGAAGATAAAAGCTTATTACCAATGAGAACGGCTGCTATGCTCATTCACGTTATTTGATCCAACAGCCCTTGCACTGCTTCCAGCCTGCAGTACATTCCAGACTTCCTTTATATTCTCTACCTTGGCTTCTACTATTCCAGGAACATGATGAAACCCTTCCGAAGCTTGCTTTATCTCCAACCTATTATGCCTCAAAAGTAATGGAATTAAATAGGTTTCCTTGTAACCGAACAGAACAAAGTTCAGAAAGTGATCAACTCTAAAATGTGGGAAAATGATAAAAGAGTAAATTTACTTCTTTGATGTTGGTGAAGCAGCAAGCAGGTCCCTGATCTGCTCATTATAGACTTCAAGCACACTAACAGATATCCCATACGTAAAAGTTTCACTCCTTTCCTCGGAAATTTTAAACAGTTCCTCAAGGGTCCTATAATTGACCCCTCGATTTTGCTCTGTACCCTCCATTGTGAATGTTTTACCTGTCCCTGTTTGCCCATAAGCAAAGATACAGACATTGTATCCATCCAACACAGAGATCACCATTGGTGAAGCATCCGCAAAGACATCAGCTGTCAAAGGGGATAAAACATGTAAATAGAATTGAAAAGTCAATTGGTGTGTTTCACCATATAGTAATAATGCATAAAAATACCTTGATCATCTTTTGGTGTGTAAACTCTGTCAAATTTGAAGGTCTTTCGGGTAGAACCACCACTGAGGATTCCAAGTTCCCCATCTTTGGCTGCATCAAAATCCACGACTGTTGCATGGCCAGCTACAACCTCTGTCTTGCTCAAAGGACGGCATCTGCAAAATACCCTTATATTTCCTGATGTTCAAAAACTATAGTTAGTACCTTTATGTAGGATTCTCGTTACAAATGCAACATCGATGTTATTGAATTATGTATAATAAACATTAAACATGCCTTTTGCCTCTTGAACTTGGTTAAATAGCTTCCTTCTCTTTGCCTGCTCTTCACTGTACTTGACTTTAAGATCATCACATTGTGCAACTGCAAAACGATCCCACAAAGAATTGTAATTTATATGCAAATGCTATGCCAAAAGTCTTTTGCAACTCGAACTTACCCAAGGACTGAACTGCAAAAACCATTTTATTCAACTCCGGAATTGAATCAACGCATTCATGTGCTTCACAAGAGAGCTGAGAATGCTCCTTTTTCATCACCTGAGCAACAAATACAACCTATCAGAACTTCATTCACACACAAATAATTGAGAACATGAAAGTATAAATTATCTTTCTGCATTGTAAAGAAATTAAATTAATAACCTTTATCTTTTCCTTTAAATTATTAACTGCCATATACCAAAACTTCTTGTCACGCTCATATCTGTTAGAAATATCCCTGAGCTCTTCAGCTTGTTTCTCCACAGTTTGATCTAGAAAAAGGGAAGAAAGAAAGAAATCAGAGGGGTTCCATTGACAAAAGAAAAAACTCTCAGGAAACACCAGTGAGATCTTGAGTATGGCCTCACTACGCATTAGAATAATACTTGGTGGGGCTACACTGAAGATAAAAATGGTTCTTGACTGTCGTAACAACTTGCTTATCCACTAAGAAGCACGAACACTGAAACGAGATACTGACACAACATGGATGCACCAACTCAATAATTTTCAAAAAATGCAAAACGTGCGATACAGCGAGGACTCGGCAAAAATATATATATATATATATATATATTTGTCTTGGATATTGCTATTTTATTCAAATAGCATAGAAATAATGGAATACAACACTAACTAAAATTAAAAACAATGTATTTTGTACCTTAAAAGTCAACAAAAAGTTACATAATTGCACTACATAAAGAATGATAATACTATATCATCATTTTAAAAATTAATTTTTTTAAGGTGACAACATGCGTCCAAAACGAGTCCTTGGTGTGTACAAATGAATCCCTAGTGTGTCCAAGTTGTTTTTGAACATAAAAAAGAAAAAAAAAAAAAAAGAAATGAAAAGAAAAGAAATTGGACACAGCAAAAGGCAGGCCTGACATGTGTCCAAGGCATGTCATTTGTGTTCCACGTCAAAAGTGAGCCTGACTCACAAACGACACCCTTGAGGATGAGTCCTTGCTTCCTAGGTTGTGCGCTTTTCTGATTTTACTAACCTTAAAATGGCTAACTGGCCCAAAGGTTATTTCACTGTACTTGGATTTTTTTTCCATTGTATACTCAAATAAGTCTAAACAGCAACTAAATCAGTCCAAACTACAAGCCAACATTTTGATTTTTGCAGGATCTATTCAAAAAGCCCAAAAATGGACTCAGAATATTCTCCTTCCAATCTATTTTACAGATACCAAACATATTCACTTGAAATAATAAATTCACATCGAAACCAATTTGATCTCATCTTACCAAGAGAATATGTCTGGAACAACTTATTATCAAGCTCCATCCTAACCTTCTCCAGCTGTTCGTTTGCTGCAGTCAAGGACATCCAGGCTTGATAACATTCATCTGTCTTGCGTTGGCACTGGGTACTCAGCTCTTGTATTTTCTTCTCATACTTGGTTGTTGATTTCATTCGCATGGCTTTCTTCTACAAATCCAAAAAAAATAAAAAAATACGATCAAATATAAAAAAAATAAATAAATAAATCAAATATGAACTTAGCATATCCCAAATTGTACTCATAATTCTTCATCATACCTGAGCAGAAGGAACTTCAACCTCAGCAGAACAGTTGCTGCATATAAGATACTCATGCTTCACCTCTGGAGCTGCACAAACGTGCAAACACAAACAGAAGTGTAAGTTGCAAGAGAAAGATAAAAACCATTCACAAAAAAATTTCAATGCCAAAAAATTAAAATTTTAGATGAACATTAGACAACCTGGCAACGTTGTTGCTCTCCGTATACAGATCCCACTAACAAGAGGACTTCCATTAACCCCTTCAAACCTTATTACGAGCCGTCCATCATCCTTGACAGAAGCCCTTGAATCAACCAGCTGCAATGGCTTGTTGGCTCCAACAATCGAGAAGATATCAAAGTCTGACAGAATCTACAATATTCATCAGATAAAAAAAATCCTAAGAATTAAGGCCTTTTTAAATACATAAAATAAAATAATCAAAAGTTATTTGTTTAATTAACATCAAAATTTATTTTTTTAATTAACTTGCCTTCTCATCCTGCAAGAATACATTGAATACCCTCATTCCTTTAGGACCATAAGTGTTAATGATCTCGGCAAAGTGAAGATCAACATAATATTCTCCAGGAGGAATATCTTCAAACTGATAAGAGAAGTTTCCTAGTCGTGCAGACTGGTAGGTAAATGCACAATCACCACCCTCAGTTATATGCTCATCAGTTTGGAATATATCTCCTCCTTGGAAAAAGGTATCAGCCATAAAACTCAGGCAGGAATCTGCTCCAACCAAAGCCTCACCTCCAGCATTTACAAACATAACAACTTCCTCTGATTCAACAAACCAATTAGCAACATAAATTCTTGAATCCCCGTTAATAACCCAAATAGAAGAAGGATAAATAATATTTATACATATACACATGCAGGGACAAAGCTAGGATTTCGAGTCAGTGGAGGAGGGGGGGCAAAAAAATTATAACTAAAATTATAGATTATATTTAGTAAGTAAAAATAAGTTATCCACATTTGTCCCAATCATCAACCACGTCATCAACATTTTTTTCAAATTTTAAAATTTAAAATTCAACTAAATATATATATTATATTTTGTAAAATTATACATACTTAAAATGTATATATCTAGTCTAGATAATAAATCGTAACTAGTGATGGGATATTCATCCGATGTGTCATTGATTGGGCTAATGTGTTATTGGCTGGGCCGAGTTAAAAACAAAGAAAAGGAAGGGTGGGGGTTGCTGGGTCTGGCAGAAGGGTTTTGTCTTTTTTTTTTTTTTTTTAATTCTTTTTTTCGGAGACAAGCTGAATTTTTGAAAGATTTCTTTGAGTTTAATTTAAGGCATCTAAAGAATTTAAATTTGATATATTTTTAGCCATCAGAATTATTTAATATAAAGATTATTTTTCTTTTCCTCTTCACTTAAGTTGTCTTTTTTGTCACGTTACATGAACATATATTCTTTTACTCTTTCTATATTTTATTAAATGTTTTTTTTATATGAATAGCTATTAAACAAAGTTAAAAAAATATTTAAAATCTAATTTTTTTTTAAAAATTTCTTAAGGAAAAATTTTAATGTACTTAAAACTTAAAATTTTTAATACATATACTTTTATACTCTTTGTGTCATCCATATAATAAAGAGGCAAAAAAATTTAAATTTAGGATACTTTTAACCATTGGATTTGCACAATGGTCATGATATTTTTTATATTCCTTTCCAATTAAATTGTCTTTCCGGTTACTTTACATGGAAATACACACTCATTTTTTTTTCATATTTTGTTGAATATTTTTTTATAAAAATTTTTAAATCAATATTTTTAAAAATATGATAATAAAATTTTACAGCTTTATTAAATATTATCTAAATACTTTGATCTCTTTTGATTAGTGATTTTTATTTTTATAAATTATTTATACAAATTTTCATGTAAGTTTGTTATACAAATTTACATTCGAAATATATGTAAACCAAATTATATTTTTGCACCTTTAGGCACAGGTGATTTCTAGTGTATATGATGGTACAATCAGTTGGGTTTCCAATTTTTGGATTATATATAACACTTAAAGATAAAAAAAAAATATAATTAAATTTTAGGAACACTAGTCCATAAACTAATTTTTTTAACCCAAAAATTTATATGTACTATTGGTGGTATTTTCTACTAAGGTCAATCATTTTTTTTTTAAATTTTAAGGGGGTAAAACCATAGTATAAATTTTTTTAGTCAAAAATTTACATATACAAATGGCATTTTTCTAACCCCCCTATAGCTCCATCCCTGTACACATGTTTAGATAACATTTAAGACTCCGAGCCTTCATTTGGTTAAAAGAGAGCCAAACAATTGTCCCAAAATGTTTAATAAATGACGTCATTTTCCCTTGCTTAAAGAGAGCCTTAGTCTTTGTTTGGTTGCTAGGAAAATAAAAAATAAAATAACTAAGTGAAACCATGACAATCTCCCCAATCTGGTTTCCATTGCTGTAATTTCTTCAACAATACCTACCAGTTACAAGGACAATTTTGTTAAGGCTTTTTTCTTCTTAGGTACCAAAAGTCTATCAGCAACCTACAGATTTTACACAAAAAAAATGTTCCATTTACGATTAAGTCAAACCCTAGACGACTGAGCTATTCTTTAAGGATAATAAAAGAAAATCGATTGTCAAATACAACAACAGTTAACGAAATTAACTCAATTTGATACCGTGGACTAGAGAATTAAGCATTTGTAACCACAAATCCTTCATTAACGAACAACAAAGATCAAATTGCAACAGAAGCCTAGTCCAATTTGGGAGGTACAGAAGAAAGACAAACACGTAATAATCTAACCTGTCCAATTCGGCCTCGTGAAGCCATTCGGAATCAACCTCGAACTCGAATCACAAAGCATACAATCCACCGTGGATTCTTCATCCTCCTCCATGGGAGAGTCCTTACTTTCTTGGTTCAAGGGCTTGTCCCAATCAAGAGCCCCAGAAACAGAGGGGATAGACTTTACGGTTTCCGGTTCTTGGCCAAGAGTGCTAAACTGGAGATCTTCCATGAGGTCTACGGTGTTTGGGAACTGAGAAAATTCGGAAATGCACTAAGAAAATAGCTTTCTTGCAGCGAACAGTGGTCGAGTTTGGAAGAGATGAGATTGCGAGTGTTTCGGGTCGCTGTGCTGAGAACGTTTAAATTTCAATTTTTTTCGTGACCGTTGTGAGAAATGGCCGTTTCTCCTTTTAACCTAGACTGGAAAGTCATAGACGGTGCCCCCAATCACTAAATGACACGTGTATTCCTTTTGCAAATCTTTAGACTAATACTCTATTAAACATCATTTTCAATTTATCCGTCAATTAATAAAATTACATTTCATCCTCCTAAAACAATGGGTCCCATTAAAAAGTATGTTGAGCGTGTCGTTATTCGTAATTTTATTTTTTTCACTCATAATCCATTTAAAATGGGAAAAAAAATACTTTAATATAAAATAATTTCTTTACTCTCCATATTTCCAATAGATATTTATTGAAAAAATCAAATAATTTCAATAATCAGTTGTTGAAAAAATTAACAATTAATTACATAAACTTTCAATACTTTCACACTAGAATAAACAAAATATTTTAGCAACTGCCTACTTAAAAAATTAGAACATTTCAACAAGTTTTTGCCGTTTTGATTTTTTTTCCATGATCATTGAATATTTTAATAGTCTTTTATCGAAACAGATACAAAATTTTGACATGTATTTAGTAAAAACATTATTTCATTTCAACAGTATGTTTTTAATTTTAAGAGTTTTAGAAAGAGAATGAGTATTTTTGAAAATTTAGGTGCAATTTATGGGTTATATTGAGAAATTATTGGGTTACTTAGAGAAAACATAAGATACATAAATTAACTGGGTTGCAAAAGAAAAAATAGGCTGTGAATAGCGACACCCTATGTTAATAGATCCGGAGTATGTTTGGAGTGGTAACAAATTAGTAAAAATTAATAAAAACTATAATCTCGTAATTCATGCAATGAAACAAAAATTAAGCTTTTGAAAATATTTATTTATTTTTTAATAAAGTATAGAGGTCAAGTGGAGTACTTAGCAAGTGACATATATTAAAGTTAACTTAACTGGTAAAATTTTAAATTTGTTCATCAAATCATTAATTCAAGTTTCTTCACGACAATTAAAGGGTTTATCCGATCGTTAGCTCCAA